>JAQFVV010000123.1:1153144-1364333 GCA_028023455.1 Epiperipatus broadwayi
CAGGAATGAAGTTAGAAATGTCAGGAATGAAGTCAGAATTGTCAAGAATAAGACAGAAGTGCTCAAGAAATGTCAGAGATAAAGTTAGAAATGTCAGATCCATTTAAAGAGCATTCAAAAGAAATGTCTGAAATGTCAGAGAAAATAGAAATAGGCACTCAGTTAATAAGATCAGAAATGTCAGAGAGGTTGGCAGAACTAAGAAATAGTTCCCTCATACAAACGAAAAGATTACAGGATAAAATTGAAGATCAGACTGTAGAGTTGAAGGAAGTTAAAGAAGACATGAAAAGTCAGATATGTAGATTGGAGGTGATCAAGATAAATGTTAAAGAACAGATCCAGCAAATCAGATTAGACAATGAGGAATCAGTCTTACAACTTAAAGGAGATATTAAAGAAAGCTTTAGCAAGGCAGAAGTGATGATTGAAAATAAGGGACAGGAATATCAAATGTTATACAAGCAATATACTAGTGAGTGTACTATTGAATTAAATCAGAAAGTAGAGTCATTTGAAGAGGAATTAGGAAATGTAAGAAGGAGTATAGGGGAATATCAAGTTAAGATTGATGACCATACCTTCAGAGTAGGTAGCCAAGTCAAGGAATGCCAAAATTAGATGAGAACTTTAAGCTCACAATTAGAGATACAGAAGTCAGACCAAGGTAGTCAGTCTGATTGTAAGTGATCAAGTAATGCAAATCACAAAAAGAGTGGGTGAGTTAGAGATAAAGGAGGAGGGTGCACAAGCAAAAAGTATTAGGTTAGAAGAAGTAAATGAAAGGTGCCAGAGTATAAAGGCAGAAATGGAAGATAAGTTGAGGAATGAATTAAGTTGTGAGTGGAGGAATTGCCAGGTTAAATTAGAAAAACTTATACAGGATACCTTAACTCAGAAGCCAAATGCCAAGTTAGATATAGGGTGACCCTATGCTAAAGAGTTAAGCATTACTGAGATTAAAGAAATTTATCATGGCCCACCAGATCATTGTTCTCTAGAGTCCTTAGAAGATGTCGAGCTTAACAGAGTAGGCATCCAGAAATTGGGATCAGAAAGGATAAAGTCAAATAGTGAAAGGGAGTCCCGTGATTCTATGGCACTCAAATTCTTGACAGTCAAGACTTTCAAGGGGGAATACCTAGAAAATCCATATGAGTTTTTACAAAACTTAGAGGAATTATTCTCTTTGTGCCCACTTTCGGAGGCAGAAAAAATTGCCATTGCCAGTAATCACTTGTATGCCTCCTCGAAAGATTGGTGGCAGTCACTATTTGATAAGCCACATGCCTATGGGGACTTTAAGTACCTTCTTTTATCTAGCTTCTGGGGGGAGGATAGGCAAGACAATCTAAGATATCAGATTTCGCAAGAAAGGTACAACCAGTACAAGGGCAGCTACACTCAGTTTTTTAGGAAGCAGGTGGGAAGACTCAAAACCCTTACTGCTTATCCCTTGTCTGAGCAGCAGATAGTGCGTATTATATGGCACAACTTACCTCAGCATGTGGAGCAAATTCTAATCACCGCAGATAGACAGACAATAGAGGAAGTGGTAAATATCTTGGATTCAATAGAAATAAGTGATAAAGTTGGTGATGGTAAGCCTAGGATTAATATGGAACCTCTTACCTCAGTGAATAGGATAAATGTCCCTGGTAGATATCCATGGCATCAGAGTAGAATACCTAGGAGTACAAGTAGATACAAAATGAGATCACAAGTTAGAAATAGGCCTTGTTATAATCCTTATTCTCTTACAAAGAGAAATGATGATGGTTGTCGGCCATCTACTAGCGGGGTACAGACTACCCCTAAAAAGGGTTTGATTAATGTGAAAAATGCTGGAGCATTAAACTAGAAAGGACCTCAATGGAACATTCCTCACTTTGGGGCCCTACTTCTAGAGATCTGGGGAACACTATGTGCTGGCTTGTGAATAATTTAGATTTTGATGTGGAACATTGGGAATCTGAAAGGTTGGTTGAACCTCCTATTTTGTACAACTGCCCAATAATTAAAATAGTTATGTCAGGTTTAGTCATTAATGCCTTAATAGATTCAGGCAGTCAAGCTTCTTTAGTATCAGAGGAAGTGTATAGAAAAATTATCCAAATTGATCAATCTTTTCCCATTTTGCCACTCAAATCTTTGCATGTAACCCTTGTTAATGGGAAGAAAATTAAGTTGTCAAATAAACAGATTTTTATTGCTATTGAAATAGGTACTTTAAAACTTGAACATGTATTTTTGATCATATCCGGCTTGATTCATGAAGTTATAATAGGTTCAGACTTCATGACTCTTAACCAGTGTTCTATAAATTATAGTAATCATACTTTTATGTGTAGAGAGGAGATTTGCCCTCTCCTGGAAAATTTGGTTAGTCAGGATAGTCAATTAATGGCTATGCTAGAGACATCAGTCGATGTAAACATCAAAGTCAAGTTAGATGGTTCAAGTATCATAGGTTCAGAATACTATGAATCCTTTTTCTGACTGTTGTTTCAGTATAGATTTATTTTTTCAAAAATACCTGGCATCATCAAAGGATACATTCATAGAATTAAATTAAAAAGTAGTGAAATTTTTCAACAACGTACTTACCCAGTACCTTACCAATACCGGACAGAAGTCCAACAGCAAATACAAAAAATGCTTGATTGGAAAATTATTAAAATTGGACCATCACCTTATGTTAATCCCCTGGTTGTTGTTAAGAAAAAGGATGGTTCCCTCCGTGTATGCCTGGATGCATGCATACTTAATCAGCACACTATTCCTGAGCATGATGTCCCACCACCAGTACAAGAACTTCTTGGATTTCTGGGGAGGAGCATATTTTCAATGTTTGATCTGACCGCAAGCTACTGGCAGATCCCATTGCATCCAGAGGATCAGAAATATACAGCCTTTCGCCATCAGGGCCACTTGTATATGTTCCAAAGAATGCCATTTGGCTTAATCAATAGCAGTGCAGGTTTGATCAGATGCTTGAATGTGGTCTTTTCCCAGAAACTCAAGGACTTAATAGTCATTTATGTCGATGATATTGTAATAGCATCTGACAACTTATCCCAACATTTAGATCATCTCAGTTTGTTCTTCTCTGAATGTTCCACACATAACATCAAAGTCAACCTTGAGAAATGTACTATAGCAGCTAAGGAAATCACTTTTCTTGGCCATTTAATTAGTAACCAAGGAATAAAGCCACATCCAGATAAAATCTCTGCTATTCAGCAATTGCCAGTTCCAAGAACTAAGAAACACTTGAAGTAATTTTTAAGACTGTGTAATTATTACCATTGTTTTTACAAAAATTTTTCTTTTGATACCCTTCATTTGTCAGTGTTGCTAAAAAAATGTGAGCCCTGGGTTTGGACCACCAACCATGACGGGGAGTTTCAAACTATTAAAGATAACTTCTTAAAGTCAGTTATACTTGCATATCCAGACTTTGAAAAGGAATTTTATCTTCAAACTGACAGTAGTGGGTTTGGGTTGGGGGTTATCTTGTATCAACTTGGTGATGATGAGGGGGAGCGCTGGGTACTATACTTTCTTAGTCGTCATTTAAGAGGACCAGAAATAAATTATACAATGACGGAAAGAGAAGCTTTGGCCATAGTCTGGGGGTTCCAGAAACTTAGAAAAATATTATTGGGATCCAATGTCATAGTATTGTCAGACCATCGGAGTCTGGAATTCTTAAATAAAAGTTATTTGCACAATGACCAGTTGAACAGATGGAGCCTTTATCTCCAACAGTTTTCTTATCAAATTATGTATCATTCTGGCTGGGATAACATTGTCGCTGACATTTTAAGTCATCATCCTACCCCTGTCTTATACCAGAACCCTTGCACTGAAAACATTATCATATGCAACTTGACAACCCTACTTGAAGATGAGATAGTACAAAATTACCATGACTTGCCCATATTACAGGCACAGGATAATGAATTGAGAAAAATAATCCAAGTGTTTATTAATCCAGTTAGTTTAGGTAATAAGAAAAGATACATTGATAGGGTTAAAGCTAGATATAAAATGTTTAATGAGATGTTAGTGACAAAAGCTAAAGGGATGGAGGAGGATTCTTGGAGGGTGGTGGTTCCTTTATGTTTAATAGATAAGTTAATTTATTATATTCATTGCCAGTATGGGCATTTTGGAGTCCAAAAGATTCAGCCCATCATTAAGAAGTATTTTTACTTTTACAACATGAATGAGCTTATTACAACTAGACTTAGAGATTGTGAGATTTGTCTTAGGACTAAGTTCAGAGGCAAATCTTATGTGGGAACTTTACAACCCATCCTGCCCAATCAACCCAATGAATTGTTAGCCTTGGACTTTTACGGGCCCCTTCCTCCCTTTAACCATCAGAAATTCATTCTTGTAACATGCAATGTGTTTTCTAAATTTGTTTCTGCATTCCCAGTCCCAAAGACAGATGCCAAGAATGTGATCAAACACCTAGAAGCCTCTCAATTTCTTGTAGTGGGTAAACCAGCTTCAATCTTGACAGACCATGCTACTGCTTTTATTTCCAATTATTGGAAGAAGTGGTGTAAGAAGCAAAGTATCAAACATATTATGTGTTCAATATGTAACCCTCAGTCAAATCCCAGTGAGAGAATTATGCGGGAGATCAGCAGACTATTCCTGATATATTTGGGTGGGGACCATAGACAATGGGTGCATAAATTGCCCAAAATTATCCATTATATTAACATTACAATAAATGAATCTACCAAAATGACACCCCTTCGATTGCATTTTGGTAAGGCTGAGCCCTTGTTAATTAAAACCCCTTTACCTGTCATTCCAGAAGATGTTGATGTTTCACATGATTTGACACTGGCACACACAAACATCAAGAGGATGGGCGATAAACGTGTTCGCCATCATAAAGCTGGTCCTGATCCTTTCAAAATCCATGATCATGTAATGATCAGAACTCCTCACACCAGCAATCTTAAAAAGCACACCTTCAGAAAATTTCTAGATCTCTATGAAGGCCCTTATGAAGTGGTAAAACAAGTGGGTGAGAATGCATTTTTAGTTTCTACCCCAGAAGGAATGAGAGGTACCTACAATGCTCGCAGCCTGATACCCTTTCCAACCAGAGTTTAATAGTTGGCATGAAATTTATAAAGTCTGAATGTTTAATTGCATATTTTCCATGTTTAAAATTAATGCTAGTGTATGATATTTAAATTATTAATATATTATTGTTGTTGCTAATTGCGTATTTCTTTTTTTTTCATTACAAGGGAAGGCGAGTTGTGACCTTCTGGTTTGGCACCAGAAATAGTCATTGTAGTAGTGTGGTAGTATATCAGTAATATCTGATATAATCCTCTTTAAAAAAAATGAAATAACGTGAAATTTTTTAAATTTTTTTTTATTTTGACTTAAAACTGTAATCAAAAGTAAGTGTAGGTATAATTAAAAGATTTCTTAAATGTTTAGTATCTTGTTTTGGGGTATAATCAGTGATAGAATAGGGGAGTAGTTTGTTATATGCATAATCAGTACAGTTTGGGTTGTTGCTTACTTGTTTTATTTACTCTAAAGCAGTATTCAGTTTTGTTAGAATGATTTTCTAGTCCATTTGTTTTATACATTTTAAAATTTATAGAATAAACAGTAAGATATGTTTCACTCATCATCATTCACATTGTCATTTCAGTCATATCAGTGTAATACTTATAGCATATTACTACTGAATATTCATGCATTATCCAACCTCATTTTTTATTTATATGTTTCATTAAGTCATTAAATATCCCACATTACATTCAAATATTTAATTTTATAAATAACAGTATTAAAATCTAGCTTAATTACATTTTAAATACATCAGTAAATTATGGACCAGTGGATTATATATGACAAATACTGTAAAATATTTTATTTATTAAAACAATTGTCATCAGTTTTATTCTACTGCTTTAAAAAAATATTTAATTATTAGTTCAATATTTTTTCCCCATTTATTTAAAAGACGAAATAATTTTTTTTTCATCTCTATTTTTTTTTTTTACTGTCTTAAGTTTTTGCATAATTAAGTAAGTTTGCAAGTGGGAGGAGCAATTGACAATCTTTTTCTGGTGATGTAATGTTATCGTAAACAATTGGAAGAGAACAAGGTGATGTAATGATTATTAAAAAAATGATAAAAGTCAATAATTATTACTTTGAAGAGGTCAGTCTATTATTATTACTTTCGAAGAGGTCAGTCAATTATTAAAACTTTAAGAGTAAGTAAAAGACAGCTATAACTAAGTTTATTTAGCAAAGTTTAATAGTGCAAGTATTTTTCCTTTTCCAGTGTTCGAGTTGAAATTTTAAATATATTATTTGTTTGTGAAATGTGTACTTAAAAACCACTAAAAGATACATAAATTTTGCTTCCAGCTGATCATTTAAATTGTCCCATTGTTATGCTAAAGTACATGTAAGTGTTATATTCTATTATTCAAGATAAATTATTTATGAAATGGGAATGCTTGATAGGACTGTAAAATTGTTTTATTTAAATTTAAAATTAACAGGAAAGGATAAAAAATTTTTTGTTTATTTTATAACAATTATTTTTTTAAGTTTTAATCATACTATGAAGGGAGTAACTGCAACGTGCATCATATATATGTGGGAAAGATGTAAACTGCTTATTAAACGTTTTCAGAACTTTAATAAACAAATTTCATGCTAAATATAAGAGAAAATTCAAAATATACACAAGAATTATGTAATTTTATTGTCATGTATTAGAACAGCGGCGTAATTATTTCTATTTTACCTTTGGAAAAGAAAATATGCAAGATTAAATATGTCATTAAATGTACTTTAATAATTATTTGTTCTTCTAGACTAATAGGAGGAATGAAATTATAAATGGATAAAGTTATGTGACATTGCTGTATTAATATTACCAATGAGTTTATCTAACTACGTGTATTTCTGAATGGCTTTACAATTGTGAAATCAAATTTTAAATATATCCCAGGAATGAAGTACAAACTTAAACTTTATTTGCGTTGTGGAATATTCATTGCTTAATTAATGAAATTCCATATAATACCGACAGCAATTAGTTGATAATTAAAAACATTGAATATGCTCTTATGGATTCAACAAAATATTGTTTTGTTTCTCCTGCAGGAAATGTGTTGTTTGTTGTATCAATATTTATCCTTGTATGTTTATCATTTAGTATCCTTATTATTTATTTGGAGACATGACAAGGAAAGTCATGTTAAAACTATTGATAAACTTTTGTTTTGTTTAAGAAGAAGAAAGAAGAAAGGAACTTTATTATTATTATTTAATAGCATATTAGATAGTATTAGTTAAAAAATGTTTTATTATTGTATTTATTATATGTATTGTTATATTTGTTCTTCAAGAACATCTCAGAATAGCATAATGAAAAAAATACATTATGCTGGTGATTTTATATTATTATTATTTTAAAATAAATTTGGTTGTGTGTTAGTAACACACACTGTGGTAAAACCAATGGAAGAGTCCATTTATAGTTCAAAAGGATGAATAAGTTCATTATATTAAATCTTACTGTACATATATTTTCTTTTATAAATTAGAAAATAATTATTTTCAATAATTATTTCATCTATAATATACAACTTTCATTATTTATCTAGGTTCAATTTTACTACAGATTTATGCCAATATCAATATATTTAAAAAAAAATATTTGTCTTGCTTTGTCCATAGTAATTAGTATTTTATTCTCCAACTGTTCTTTGAACATTACCAAGTCCTAAATACGATCAGATATGAGATATTTATTCTTTATTAATTCTAGCAGTAATAATTAATATTTTAACAGTAATTCTTTGCTTACTATGATTTTAAATGGTCTGTATATCATATGCTTATACATGTGTGTGTCTATTATTAAACTTATTTATAATTATATGTAATTGCAAGTAAAAATGATTTTAAATCAAACGGATTCGGAAGGAAAAAATGATCAATCATTTTGAAAAATTAGAAAGTTATTTAAGAGAGAATTATTATTTCTTTATTATGACTGAATGAAAAGTATTTTTGTGGCTATATGCTATAAAGTTCACAATGATTTATGATATTTTATGGGATTGAGTCAGTGTATTTGTTAGTTGAATATTTAATATGGGTAGTTTGCCCAATGCAGTGCAGTACAGTGTAGTGTATGGAATTGAATATTCCTTTTCTTATCCATGTATTGGAGTATTTTGATAGGAGTGGATTGAGTCCTCCTTTTATATTTGATATATTGAATTAAATGTGTATGAAGCTAGAGATGTTATCTCCCTAATTTTCATTTGGTGATGAGTTATTCCACCAGTTATTTAGTCATAAAGATAGACTTAGAAGTTATTGTTATATTTGCCTGATTTGAAGTATAGAAATCTTTTATCCCATGTGTGCATTGGATGTTTTCCAGCTTATGCTATAGCCTAGTGTTTGATAGTTTATGGATAAAAAAAGAATAAAAGGAAAGTATAGTGTTTTATAAAACAGCTGTATTATAGTTAATAGATAAAGATTAATTGATCTTTGATTTCATCCATATTATGATTATATTGAAATATCATAAGCAAACCGATTAGATTGATTAACACTATTTATTTTCTTTGACACACAGCATAATACAGATTCATGCAGAAATTGTTAATTTTGAGATATAAAAAAATTCATTATTAATGTAGAACTTTACTTATCATGCTAGAACATTTGTAGTAATAATTTAAGCTTCATCTCATTGATTTTTATCATTTAATCATAATTTGCATAAATAATCAAGCAAAGATAGGACATTAGTTAATGAATACATGATTTACTTTATTTTGGCAAAGCAGAACCTAATTATTCAATAGAATACTTTACTTCAAAATTACAAAGAAAAATATATTTAATTATTAGAAATATTTATTTTCTTTCGTAAGATAGTCCAATATTATTCCTAGTTCAATTCCCCTTATTTTAATTTTATTTAAGATACTTTTAAAGTAACAATGTGAATCTTAATTTGTTCAGTATAATTAGAATATTAATCTATGTTGTTGTCATCGGTAAAATGAATGTTACCCAGCAAAATGCTGAGTATAAGATAATTTAGTAATCAGCTACTAAAAGTGTAAGGTCATATTTTTTTTTTGTTATTTTTGTATAAGTCTATCAGAAATCACTGCTAGATAAAAAGCCATTTCTTTATAGCAAATGATAGGGACTTATTTAGTTCATTTAATGTTTAAAATAAAAATGTTTTACCAATCTATCAAAATGTTTTGATGAACGAAATATATTATATATAAAAAGTTAACGGATCATGTATTATATCCTCTTGTATAATCTGTACTCAATGATATTAAATCCCTTTGGAATTTGTGTTCATACCAATAAAAGAAAAGTAAATGTTGATTTAACTATTTTCTATTTGATTAATAAATATTTTGTTATCTAAATTTGTATTTGGAGTTTCTTCTATAGCATTCATTCGTGTTTCACACTGCCACACATGCTTATACATTTATTTTATTTAATGTAACATAATTGTATTTTGTTTAATTATAATAAATCTCTAGATATGATGATGTTGATTTCCTTGATTCAAACACTATATGAGATGCCAATTACCTACTGATCATTTTTAAAAGGGTTTTGTTATTTAATTTTTGTTTAGATGATGAATTGAAATCAAAACCTGCCCGATTTCTTTGATTATCTAACTGCAAGTATATAATTATGGTATTGTTTGGTTTATAATATTATTTTCATAGTGTTAAATAATAATTTGAGGTATGGAAATGTTATATCAAGCCATACCATAAGTTAATTCCCTGAGATCTTCAATTTTAATTTAGATTAGATTAGTGAGTAATTAAAATTTAGTAGTGATAAGTTTAGTTTGAGTTTAGATCTAGTGAATTATACATTATAATTTCTGAAATATTATTTTTTATTTTATTTTAGTTATTAGTTTAATTGTATAATATAGTAGAGCTTGTTCAGTGCATATGGATGATGGGAAGAGGTGAAATATAAAGTATAATTAGTTAATTTTAGCTGGTAGAATTTTACCAATTTAATTTTGTCTAACATAGAACTTAATAGATGTTTATTCCTATTAGTAATAATATTTTGTCCCACATCTAATGTACATTGTACACCTCATACTCCTCTGTATCTTTCAACTGAGTTAGTTTTAGGTGAAAGCTGTAATTAAGAACCTCATGAATAGATTTAGGTAAAGTTAAATAAATATTTTATTTTATGATGCATAGAATTGGCGCCCCCGGGTAATTGTTAGTGTTGGCGATAGGTATGAGGGGTTACAATATATATATATATATATATATATATATATATATATATATATTTAAATAAAGTTCCTAGAAAAAATGTATCTTTTAATGTCTAAAAGTACAGCAAAATAGTCGAGAAAATAAAGTAAACTAGCAGTTAACAACTTTGTGTGTTCCTCCATAAAACTGTTTCGTTTTGTGCTGAAAAAAAAATACATACTGAAGTTTATTTTTTTCTAATTTTTACTACTATAATATATTAATTATATGAAATTATTTGGAATTTACAAAGATTAATAGTAACTTACATAATTGATCATGAAGATCTGTTATTTATCATTAGTATAAGAGTAGCAAAATTAAAATACTATACATTGTCAAAACTATTTCAAAATGGTCTGACATTAAAAAAGGAAGAAAAATGTTTCTAATGCATGCTGTGCTTGCATATTATAATCAATATTTAAGACTTTTTACACTATATATTATGCACATCTAAATAACAAATACTGTATATATCAATGCATATGCAATCTGGTGCTTTTTTTGCCATGCAATATCCTATAACATTTTATTAAGTGGTGGACACATTGTTTGAAATAACTTTTGTTTGATTAGTGCAGTATAAATATAAAAAGTATGAATCTTTTTCAGTTTATTTGTATGCAATTTTGCACATCTTTTTTAAATTGAAAATATATTGACTTAACAGTTTTATGCTGAAAAAAAATTATAATGTTACATTACTATTGACTTGTACTATACTGAAACCTTATTGTAAATTGTTTTAAAATTTTTAAATATTATTTTGTAAAGTCTAAAGGATAAAGAAATTTAATATTTAGTTCTTCAGTATGTATGAGTAAATCAATTTAAATTTCTTATCAGTAAACTATTCTGAAACTTGATTAACTTATGGAGCAGAAACTTATAGTGAAATATATCAGAAAATTAGAGACCAAATGCACAAGAGTATATAAAACCATATTCTTACCAAGGGTATGTTAGAATTTAAATATGTGTTTGTGAAGAGTACTTCAAAGTTATAGACATTTATTCTCTGGAAATATAATATCTATAATAATGATGTTTAAATTAATAAACTTAATAATTTTAAAGAGACATCATAGTAACAGAATACCTTTACAGAGATAAAAGTATAAATTGCTCTTAATTTATAAAAGACATTGAAGATGAACTATAATATATCATTTTCTAGAATATTTATATCATTATTTTCAAATAATTGCAGTTTTAATAATATTTATCTTTAAAACAAACTTTTATTTGGACTTGTGAAGTAAGAAATTTAAAGATAAATTCTAGAAAAATATAATTGCTGAAAATGATAAATAAAAGATGTGAATATTTTAAATATACTGATTGCTGTTTATATGCTTCATTTTTTAAAAAAAAAAATGTTTAATGGAAGAAAGATATATTATTAAGAAATAACTTTTAATACTAAAATCTGATTTCATCTATTTGCTGTTTTATTGTCCCTTATTAGAATATAACATCAAAATAAGTTTAAAATGATAATATGTCTCTTTTAATCAGAGTTATGAGTTCAATAAATGTAGCTGAGGATGATGCATATATTGCCAAAGGAGCTGGATTCTGCATGCATCGAAGGAATGGATGACTTATCTTAATTTGATATTTTAGATATTATTAAACAAATCTTATTCATCCTAAAAAAATTGCAGATAAAAACTGTCAACACTTTTTCACAACAGGATGAGAAATAGTTTTTTAGGATTTTTCAAGATTCAAAAGTCAACTGGGATTTTTATTGCTAATGTATGCATCATTGAGAAGGAGAAAGGTGAGAGAAAGAACTTTGAATAAGGACTGTTGCTTAGCAACTACACAAATCATTATATCCCAATTTATCAGCAGAATTTCAGTGAAGGATTTATGAGAAAGAGAAGAAATACATAACTGAATTTTATTATTAATTTTTATTTATTAATTCTAAAAAAGTATTAAAATTAAAATTAAGACTTGTTTTTTTTATGTTTTATATTAGATAAGTTGAACTAATAGACATTTTGATTATTATAACCTTAATTTTAAAATAGGTTAATAATTTTAAAACTTTGGAAACATTTTTTTAAAAAGTATGATGTTTTATAATAAGCATTGTATGAATGGAATTTAAGATTTTTCATTGCTTTGTATTGGAGAACAGAAGACATCTAAATGTGGTTATAATACTATTTAATCACATAGGTAATTGTAATTATTTTTCATATTGTGTGGTATAATTTTTCAAGTTGCTTGGGATTTAAATATTTATATTATGCTGAAGACATGAATGGATATAATGATGTGTGAATTAATAACACATATAAATTTTATTGAATAATATCAGCTATAAAATAAAAATACGCATTTATTTTTGATGGTATAGTTTGTTATGACTTTATTAATAATTACAATTTTTATATATTTTGTAAAGTAAAACAATATTATATTTATTTTAAAATATATGAATATTAGCAGTATGTTTTTTATCAGTCATTTGTATTTGTGCCAGAGTGTAAGGGTTTGAAACCATGTCTTTAAATGTTTATAATATAGATGAATCTAAAATGCTAGTTTTGGTTATTATTGGGAATACATGTTCAGTTTTTTTATAATGTGGATTGTTTAAATCTATATGGAATTTTTATATGATAATGAACAGGGGAGAAGGAAATGAAACCAAGGATGTGTATAATTTTAGAATATGTCAAGAAGATAGGAAGATTATCCTATATTATATCAAAGTAGATATTGTACAGATACAGTTTACAAAGTCCTGTATTATTGTATTTATTTCCATGGACAGTGATAATTATTTGTGTTTTGATAGTCTATAAATAGCAAAACATATTCAAGACATTATTTTCTATAGGTATTAGACTAAGTCATATCTAATATTCCACACTGCTTTCCAAGTGAATTAGTGAATTTATTGTTATACTATTGAGTCATTACTCCAGTTATACCTTCATATTCTTTACATTATATCATTATTTTAATTTCATTGGTTATGCATTGTGGAGTTCAGCATTCTGACAATAGAATAATGAATAAACTTAGAATGATGAATTGTTTTTTTTTTTTTAAATTAGATAGCAAGTTAGATTTTGAATTAAGTTGAACTACAAATGATCTTGAATATTTAATGCTGGTTATAAAAATGATAAAGAATCATGGCTATTCCTAATATTTTAATGTTTTTGATATTTTTTGACTTATATATAAAATCAGTAATATTTCGAAGAAATGCATGTTTTACAGGAAAAATCAGAATGGGGAATGTGAAGTGTAATTATGAATGCTTTTTTGTTTTATTTAAATTTATATATTTTTGTTTGAAAATGTAAACATATAATAACACTTAGAGTGGTACCAAGCAAAGTTTTAGTACATGAATAAATATTATTTCACTGATTTATATTTTATAAATATAAAACAAACCAAGAATATATTTTTTTCCAAATTAATATATTATATAAAATATCTTATTTTATATTTCATAAAATTAAAGAAATAATACTATTTTATTTAATTAATTGATAATGAATATAACGTAATTTGCAGAAGTAAATATTGAAATTTGAACCTCTTCTTATGATAAATAAGCTAGAGTAAAGCTTATACATTTGTGATTTTTCTGTTTGGTAGTAGGTAATCTAATTATTTTTATGTGTAATTTTGTATATATTTTTTAAATTTTAGTATTGTATTTGTTAGCTTTAGTAATATTTAACTATGGATTTATTGTATACATTTTGTTTATTAACTTAAATAAATTTGTTAATGTTGTTTTATAAAAAAAACCTTTATCAGTGTTATTGATTGAATCTTTTCACTTCCACAAGACCTGATCCACAGAATTTAAAATTGAACATATAGCATATTTTGCACATAATAAATGAAAATAATTTATTTGAATAATAATTATTATTCAGAACATGATACTGGAATATCTCATTGTTATATTATTATTTCATGGTCATAATCAATTACTTAAACTGCAGCCATATAATTGAGTACAATTTTTATTTCAACACTGTTCAGATTGTACCATACTTTTAACATGCCACATGAGAAATAAAAGAATTGGCTTATTATTAATGTTGTTATTATTATCATTATATTTTATCTGATTATTAAGTAGTAAAGATAATACAAATTATTAATAAGATTAAGTATAGAAATATTATATTTTATTATTGTTGTTATTGTTGAGGTTTAGTTGGGAATGATGGAAAATCCCTTATCATATTTATCTAGAGGATTTTTCAATCAATTAGTTGATTTATTTTATAAAACCTGAGATAATATAGTTTTCAATAATAGAGATTATAATTTATTAATATTATATTTAAATTATTTAATATATTTTAATGTCATGAGAATACTATAGATTTATATTATTATTTGAATTTAAGGGGGTGGTGGTACAGTAGTGTTCTTATGCCATTGAGATTATGTTCTTAGTAAGATGGTATCAATGTTTACCAACCATTATACCTTTCGCTAAATGTCTCATGATTATTATTAGTATATTATTAATTATTTATTTAATAGAACCATATATTATTGATTATTAAATTTTGAGCTAGTCTAATGATAGAAATTATCTTAGGATATTGTTAGTATTTATATTTTGAAGAATTAAGATCAGAACTTAGCCGGAGTATTACATTTAAATATCACTTGATCACTTGGTAACAATTTATATGTTATATAAAGAGTTCGCAAATAAGCTCTTAACAAGCTTTGCAGAATATCCCCAATCCCAGACTCGTTTCTGCTATTATCATCCTGAGTGAGGTGCTTAGAATATTCAGGCATTAGATTAAAAATACCAGGACAAATCCAGCACTTTATCTAATGGATAACTATTAAGTAGAACATCTGAAATTTACAGGCATTCACATGTCTTCCAATCCAGCTATCTAACTTAAATTGTCATATGGGACTGAACTAAGTTTGGATATACCATATATTAATAGCTTTAGCAATATAAAATCATGAAAGCCTTAATAGCAAAAAAATTAAATCACAAAGAAATCAAGTCACATGTCATATGTCCTATTTTAACAAGCTTGTATTACAAATGCTATATAAAGACCTTGCAAATAAGCTCTTAACAAGGTTTGCAGAATATTCCCAACTCCAGACCAGTTTCTGCTACTGGCTTCCTCAATGAGGTGCTATGATATTCAAGCATTAGAAAAAAAAATACCAGGACAAGCCTAGCACTTTATCTAATGGATAACTAGTAAATAGAAAATCTTAAATTTTCAGATGTTCATATGTCTTCCATTCCAGCTATCTAGCTTAAGTAGCCATGTGGAACACAATCAAGTTCAGATACACCATTTATTAAAAGCTTTAGCAATATAAAATCACCAAATCTGTATTGGAAGCCATACAAATGTCTAAAATTTTCAGATTTTCTATTTAATAGTTATCCATTAGATAAAGTGCTGAGCTTGTCCTGAAATTTTTAATCTAATGATTGAGTATCCTGTCACCTCACTGAGGAAGCCAGCAGCAGAAACTGGTCTGGGGATATTCTGCAAAGCTTGTTAAGTGCTTATTTGCAATCTCTATATATAACATTTGTAATACAAGCTTGTTAAATTAGGTCATGTGGCATACTTTTGATTTGTTTGTATTGCATATATATATATATATATATATATATATATATATTATAACCCTCTCACTCAACACCACCTCTACACATTATATGAGCAAATGCCCAGAGTGCCAATTTTATTAATGAATAGAATAAGTTAACAATTATATATTGCTTGGAATTAATACTGAGACTCTTCTATTTTGCCTTATAACCTAGCTCATTGGAGGGTTAGAGTAAGTTTTAAAATATACAGAACACAAATAAATGAAGGAAAAAGTATTATTGATGATTAAAATAATATACATGCTTCATTTGCTAATTAACCAAATGATAAAGTTTCAATTATCCAAGCTAATAAACTATAATTTGATTTGATTTCTTCCATCATTTAAATGTGCCCATAGATCAACCACAATATAACTTTAACATAAGACAAGATATTGAATAACTTCACTATCTAGTATGCCTTAGTCTACATAGCTAAACTGATATTAATTTGGAACTAGGGTATCAGATCTCAGGGAATCTTTAATATGGCTTGATTAAAGAAATTTTATTACATAACTTATAACTATTTTAATAATAATAATAATAATAATAATAATAATAATAATAATAATAATAATAATAATAATAATAATAATAATAATAATAATAATAATAATAATAATAATAATAATAATAATAATAATAATAATAATAATAATAATAATAATAATAATAATAATAATAATAATAATAATAATAATAATAATAATAATAATAATAATAATAATGGATTAAGTGATGTTTCACTGGACTAGCAATTAGATAATGAAGGAAATAGGGTACATTATAATCTCATATCATTGTCTAAAGAATAGCTAAGTATGCAGACTTTTTATAAGTTTACTAAATGGTAAAATATTTCATATAATGTTTGGATCAAGAGAACAATATTATCAGATTTAAGTATATTTATTATCAAATTTACAAAGTAATGTACTTATGTTGTAATAGATGTGTAGAATGTGGAAACTAGAATAGGAATGCATATAATAACAACTGGAGACAAAGTTTTAAATAATAACTAAAACATTTATTTACATTAGCAATTGGAATAGACATAATTAGCTTACATTGGACTATTGTCCTAATTCTTAGACTTACACATACATTACTAATATGAGTTTAATATCTCTTTTGTTACATATTTCATCACTTATTATTTATTGACTAGACACTTACAAGATATAAATTAATAAATAAATACTGCCGTCATATTCTGCCTTTGAATATAGTTGGGCTATTAATTAACCCTAGCAATTCTTTATTATTAGCAATCAACATTAAATGAAATATCATATTATTGGCACAAATATACAAGTTTGAGAGGTCACACTAATTATTAAGATAAAACAAATCAATAAACTTGGCTGTCAAAAAAATAACTTACATAGCTCAATTAAATAATCCCTTTAAATATCTACACTTTTCAAGCATTCAAAATAAAAAATAGTAATAATAATCATTCTGATGATTTGATGATTTAAGCTTGCAGTAAATTAAAATGATATAATTTAAAATATTTAATTCCTGATGTATAAGTTTAATAATATTATACTCTTATGTCAGCAAGATTATTTGCATTACGTATGTGTGTGTCATCCTAGACTATAATTAAGACAAAAATTAATATATTAATGTCTTGCTAGTTTATCTATAAATTATTAAATAAGTGCTTTACTACAGATAATGTCACAACCCAACTAACAAATACAACACTATATTTACTTTAATATTCAATAAAGAATTTAATATCACTATTTATCTAAGAACCAACTAAATTACATATAGCTATGTTTCTATGATAATATAAAATAAACATTCAAGAAAAATTTAAGCACATGAGGAGTAAATAAGATTCTTGGCTAATAAATCAAACAACTACTTAACTCTGAAATACACTATTGGTGTGGAACTTGTATCACCACCAGAACAATGGGAAATATATCACTTAACTTCATAAAATATCAATTTATAATGCACACATATGCAATCCAGGAATATACTTCACTCTAACAAATACTTAAGATATAATAAGGGAGAGAGTCCTTTATCCCAACAAACATATACCGTATCAAGAATAACTTTTTTTTCTCATAGCTAATCTATACATTTCATACTATACATCGAAAGATAAATACACATACAGGTAAATCACTAATTCCTTCAATTCTTTTAGAATACGACATTATCCAAAATTAATAGAGAGAAATAGTTATAAAACTGAATATTTACTAATTAAATAAAATAATTGCATAAGACAGACACACACATGCATAAATAAGAGTGAGAAAAATAATTCTAAATTATATAATACGTAAATATTACGCATGGTAAATCGAAAATATAAATTTTTAGCTTATAACAAACTATCAGCTGTTTTAAAAATTTAAATAGCAATAATTATTATGAACGAGGTTTTACTATTTCTGACACAATATTTCTTTTATATGCTAGCTACTCTGAAAGCCAAAAATTCTCACTTCAAGATAAAAGAAAAAATATATAAAATAAATTCTTCTCTTTAATAAAATACAAAAAAATATATATATTTCATCTCCATAAAAAATCATATTTAAATAATAATAATTTACCAGTGTAGTTGCAGCTTGCAAACCCACTAATCGGAGACAGTCTAGATGCTCAGAAAGTATATCTATTCATGATATCTCAATAGTAACAAATAATAAAAAGACACTCTTCTTTTAGTTAAAAATAAAAAAAAATTCATATGCAAAGTTTCTTTTAACATAGTTTCCAGAACGATACGAAGACAAAAATGATGATTCCAGATGAGTATGTGTTAATGAAAACATAAACCCAAATCCCTATATGATAAACATTCACAATTTAAAATTAATTCAGTAATCTTCAATGTTCTTAACAAAAAGCTAATTGAGTTTACTAATATAGCACGTGCAATAATAAATTATTATAATAACAGAGACATGGATAGATAGTTTCAGATAAATATTCTATAATTATCATTCAATTAACCCTGGAAATATTTTAGTTCAACAATAATTTTAGCAGATTTGCAAAAATAAACACTAGCTTGCCATTAACTCTATAAATTATCACAGATATAATTATTTTTGGTCTGTTGTTATTTAATTATTCACATTAATCTACAATTCCTTAAGCAATAATATTTTTAATTTATAATAAGTCTCCACATCGAGGAGAACAAGAAATATTCAATATCATCAATGTCCTTTCACTTAACTTAAGCATATATATTCAATAAATAGTAGTAATTAATTAATCTTTTATAAGTCACATATTTATTTCTTTAATAAAAACACTTTTTATCTTCATAAGCATAAATAATACACAAAGTTGGCATTATGTAGTAATTTAAAATATAGCATATTAAAGTACACATGCATCCTCCTGTTTTAACCTGACTTTTGTATAAGTGGAATATAACTTGAGCTCAGAGTTTATCGTAAATTTTGTTAAATAGTACTGCATAGATTTCCCCAAGATATAAAGTTCACCCAATTTTGTTAAAAGAATATGAAGTTCATGCACTTTCATCTTTTTCTTAATAATAATAATAATAATAATAATAATAATAATAATAATAATAATAATAATAATAATAATAATAATAATAATAATAATAATAATAATAATAATAATAATAATAATAATAATAATAATAATAATAATAATAATAATAATAATAATAATAATAATAATAATAATAATAATAATAATAATAATAATAATAATAATAATAATAATAATAATAATAATAATAATAATAATAATAATAATAATAATAATAATAATAATAATAATAATAGATATAAGTAAACAAAGTAAAGTAAATTTATGAGCATAGAAATGCATAGTGTTATTTTAATGTTTAACTGAGTAGGGAAAAATGAGGAAATATACCTTTCTTATAATTTAGCCTGTCATCCTTGTTTAAAACTGTCTGGCAGCTAAAATTCCCATAATGTCTTTTATAAAAAAAATATTAAAAATTCAGTTTGAAATTTAAACTGACTTGATTTCTGGAAGAGATGGGAGAATTGGCAGAAGCAGAATGAACAAAGCAATGGATGAAACAATAATAAAATGAGTGGACTACTATTACTGACTATTTCTTAAATATATTTCTTTTCCATCAATCAAGAGGTCATCTGATCCTCCATGGGTTAACCCCACCTTTGCACTCAGTTAATGAAGAGAAAATATTCAAGAAACCTTTCCTTAAAAAAATCATTTTGATTTTCTAAATTAAATCAAACCAAATAAAACAAAAAAAAAATAACTTTTTACAGTTTTGAAACAAATGAATATTGATTAACTATAAATAAAATGGTTGATAATACTATTTAGTTTGTTAAATAATTCACCAATCCAGATATCCATTAATCTTTCAAAAATATACTTGCAAAATTATTAAAGATATTTACTGAAATTTAAATGTTTTATTGTAAATGTAATATTTGTACTATAATTAAGATATGAAAATGAAATGAGACAATGATACAGACATACATGCATACACATATGCTGCTATATGAATACTAAATTATCTTGACTAAAATATAACTGATATGACTATGGGTTAAACATGTTTCACTGATTATAATACCTACACATGGATGGGTGTACCAATGAATAAATAGATCTGAAAAACATCTAAATAAATACCAAACACTGTTCTACAAATAAATGAGACAAATATATATCAACTTAACTTACATATCAACAATTCCCATAATAATCCAACTCCCTTTCTTACATTAAATACTTCATCAAATATAATAATAATAATAATAATAATAATAATAATAATAATAATAATAATAATAATAATAATAATAATAATAATAATAATAATAATAATAATAATAATAATAATAATAATAATAATAATAATAATAATAATAATAATAATAATAATAATAATAATAATTGCCAACCAAAATTCAAAATTTTTTTAATGTGATTTCATTTTTTTTAGATAAATGCAGTTATTCTCCACTGACACATACTTTAATTACTTGTGCCCCTTTATATATTGTGACCTTTTATTTAGGTCCCTGGATTAAATAATCCAAAATTTTAAATGATAATATATTTGACATTAAAATCTTAACAAGTGGCTTTCAATAAAGATTGTTTTGAATGCACTGGGAAATTTGCTTGAGTGGAGATGAGATTTCAAACCCAGTGTAGGCCCTGACTAGACTAAAATAACAATTCAAAACTATTGTTATTATTTGGGAGATAAATATATTGCTATTTTATTGTTGTTGAATAGCAATAATAAAATAAATAAATAATTAAATCAAATTTGTAAATCTTGTAAAATGAATATTAAGCATATTTTTTTAGTACTGAACATAAAGCTGTCTTGAATAAGTATGAATAAATATTAAAAATGAAGACAGAGGGGGTAATATTAATTATGCATACCAAGATTATTGGTTTAAATTGCTCCCAGAGTGCACTGTAATAAAAGCTATATATTATCTAACCCAGCTGTAGGGGGGGGGGGGTTGACTAATTAAGAAAAACAAGAACTAAGCAACCACAGAATTCAAGTCTGATCTAAAATAAGGAAGAAAAAAAAACTAAACATCAGAAAATTCTGGAATCTAATTCAATGAAATGATAATATCTTGCTATCTACAAATGCTGGAATAGAAAATCTCAAAACTTTGCAGTCATTTAAACACCATTCTTCTATTGATTGATAATTCTGAGAAGTTATACTGGAAGAGAAATGGAAACCTTGTGCATCATAACTGTCTCTCATAAATATTATTTCAAACCCAGGAAAATTCAAGAGAAAGTAAGCATTTGCTTTTACTTTATTTATATATTTAAAGTCTTATCTTTAAAAATAATGCACACATCATTTATACATAAACTAAAAAGTTAATTATGTTTGAATTTCATGCCATTCTTATTATTCAGCAGAACAATATTGTGTTTGTAAATTAAAATATCAAGAAAATAATAATAATTCAAGATAATTTTGAAAACAAGTGTTATGATATATATAGCAAATAAATTACAAAATTATTTTTGAATCATCTAACTTTAAAAAAAAATAATAATAATTGCATGATTTTATTATCTGTTCTGATCTGCTGATTTTTTTTTTATAGCGGGAACTTATGTAATGATAGAAATAATTAATTACCATTTAATTAAAATGCTAAGGATATCATAGTAATAAATGGATAAATTTTGTTTAAGATTGTTAATTATATAATAATTTGCTAATCAAAATGGAACAAAATAGTTATTTGCTTATAAAAGTTTTCTGTGCAACATGTATAAATAAGATTTTGAAAATGGTTTTTAAAAAAAATGCCCTGACTGTGTAAACATTACTTAAAGTTGTTACATTTACCGTGGAGGAAAGAACATAAACCATAAATCATTAAAAATAAATAAATATGTTAAGTGTAATAAAATTTGACTAATTTTCAAGGAAAATTATCTAGAGAAAAATAGATAAACTTATCTTTTGAAGTCTGCTACAATTGGAAGTGTGAATTTTAATTACCTTATTAATTATCGGTACAGAAACCATCAAACATTTTTTGCTTTTGGATAAGTATTGAGTATTGCTTATTATACATCCAACAGGATTATATATATATTATCTGGGATGTTTGCTCATTACAATATTAAGTATTATTTTAACTTACAACAATGGAATAACTTGGACAATTCCTATAAAATTTAAAGGATAAGAGTGTACTGTTATTTTTCTTTATTATTACTGTGTTATGTATATCACTTACATAATGTGTTGTTTGGGAATTTTATTGTTTAAACATATATGTTTGGTTGGGGCATGAAAATATATATATATTAGGTTTAAACATATATGTTTGGTTGGGGCATGAAAATATATATATATTAGGTTAAAGACAAAAAATGTGTAAAATATATACATCTATTTCATGTATATTTTTTTTAGTTAAGGGAAAACCGGAAATTATATATATCGTTTATCTAGAGAGAGTGATAACAATATTTACTTCTCTTATATTTTAAAACCAATTTTAATGTATATTATAAAAGAGATGAATATGTAGACATTTTATCAAATATATATATTGGAATGACCGAATTATTTTCTTATATAAAAGAAAATTTGATATAAGCCTATTTCATTTTGTAATTTTGTATAGAAATGAACTTGTCCACTTTGAATACAAATGCAGGTTTGATCTTTATTGCTTAAATATGTGCTCTCTCTAATAAAAGGATAGTTGTCATTTTAAATGATTAATGATCATTTGACATGTATATTTTGGTGGGTCTGTTGATATATTAATGGTTCTGCAGTGTGAAATGGAATAGGTATATTTCCACTGATATTGTTGGTATTGTTTTACCTTGCTATAATATTGAGAATGATTAGGGACTGTTTTCAGCTGATAGGAGGTTCCAATAGAATGATATCCAATATTGAGCATGGGCTGATGGAGAATCACCTATTGCTGATTTTATGAGAGGAAAGTGGGTAGAGGCTAAGTATTAACTAATGCTTGTTAGCATACGTAATTCATAAAAGAAAGGATGTCCATGGTTTGAATTCAATTTTTGTGATGAGGTAAGCCCACACATGTAAACCCATAGAGAGGTATATAATTAACCATATTATACAACTGGTCATGTTGTTTTTATAAAGCCTCCCTTTTTAGTGTTAAATCCCTCATGATGATATAGAGTTAGTTTTTCTACCATGTATGGTGAAGTATAATAGGTCAAAATCATATAGCAAGTATAAAATAATGTTAGATTTAGAAACACTCATCTATCTATAGTGTTTTCTTAATTGAAATAGTGTTTATAATGTTGTAGGATCATCATCAGTTATAGATAGACCAAACCAAGATCTATTTGTAATTGTAGAATTTTAGATGAAAAGTAAGAGATGCACATTGGCAGTGTGGATTCATCTTCATCAAATAATGATGTGACAATAAAATGGTAAGATCAGTTACATATTCAATAACTGAGTTGGGGACATAAGTAATGTTTTAGTGAGACCTATGTGTATTTGACTTTTGAATGTCTATTCTTAATTTAATGCACTAAACCTATTCATTTCAAATTTAAATCAGTTAGTAATTGCACATAATATGATAATTGCCCTTATCATATTCTGATAAAAGAAAGGGCTTTGGGAGAATGCAATACTTTAAAATTTTTTTTTAATTCTAAATTTAAACTTGGTGCATATCCTAAAGTTCTAAATATACTGTTAGTTGTAATTTAAGTGCTAGTCAGCTTAAATAAGTTTTATTATCTTATTCTTTAAAATAGGTTAAAGAGTAATAAATGATATTTTGAATATCATTTTATAAGCAGGTTGTATCATTTGCGGAGTATATAGTCAATGGAATACCAGGTATTTTCCCATCTATAAGTTCTTGTAATATATCAGTTTTATTTCATGCCATGTCCTAGAATTAAAAATTTGTAAATTTTGTAAATAAAGTTTGTTGTATTTTAAAAAAATTATTTAGTTGCCTGTAATCTTATTGCTAATTACCACATATATACACTATTATTGTTATTGCTATCAAACTATCAGAAGATTATAAATTGAAATCATCATTGGCCAATATAGTACTATTAACTTTATTATGCTATATCATAATAATTTTGGTAAGCCTTGTAATTTATTAGTACATCTAATGTATTATAACATATTAATCAAAATGTTGATACCTTAGAGTACAGATTATTTCAAGTAATAGATTAAAAGATAAGTATAATATTGATTTGATTGATTAGTTAAATCCCCAGAGCTATCATTCACTAATCTTGATCACATGGTTTATAATTTTTTTTTTGGTAAGTTATGGTTTTTAATTATTAAAAAGTCATTCCTATTCCTAAATTTTAAAGATTATATTAGTTATAAAGTTTCTTTAGAAGTGCTAAATACAGTTGTTAATTTGAGATTATATTGAGAGTTGTTTTGTGTATTGTATTCGGGTAGTGGTAAAATCCCTCTCACTGACCCAAATATATAGTGTATAATGATTTTGAGTGTTTGAACCCTGAGAAGAATTAGTTGTTAAGTTTCAAAGTAGAATTTAAATTTGCAATAAATTGTATATCTAGTTAATTATTATAGTTGGACTTGCAGTAGATTACTGTTTTATGAAAGTCAACCAGACTTTAAGGTAGAAATTACTTCTTTCATTATAAAATGTATAGTTTGTTTTAACTTCATGATAATATTCTGGTTGTGTCAAGCTTGGAATCCCTATTTTTATTTAGCATATCTTTTTACCATTTAATACCATATTAGTTTATAGTTTAAGATTTCAGTCTCCATCATTAACATTGTTCTTCAATTTCATCTTGATTGTTCTTTTAGTTATTCATTCTCATTTGACAGTAATTCATTATCATAATTGATTAATCATACATTAACTTTTATTCTTTTATCATCTCAACTATTCATTAACTCTTGTTCTATCATCATGTTAATCATTCATTATTCTCATACATTTTCGTTCTTTTCTCTTAGACTCATTTCATTCCACTATTTAATGATTACTTCTTTCCATCATCCATTTAGTCATGTACATCATAATTTACTTATCATTTCATTTATAAGTTTAATTTCATAATAATTCCAGACATATAATTATTAGTCATTTATGAATTTGCTGAACATCAAATTTAACTCATCACGTTTTGTTTGTGTGGATTTTAGGGCTGGTTTGACCAGAAGTTATTATCTTGATTAATCACCTTGTGATCTTCTTTCGATCTATAGTTTCATGCCAGTTTCATTCAATATCGGAATCATTTCGTTAGATTTACATTTTTGTTTCTTTATGCTTATATTCTTGATAATGAGAGTATGATAAGTTGCATAGGAGAATTTAGTCGTAAAACACATGGCAGAATTCATTTGTGACCAGTTAGACCAATGAGAAGGTTACAATTGAGATTATGGTGTAACGTAGTGGCTTGATTGATTGATTAAGGATGTAGCTAGGTTATATGGGATTATGGCCCCAGAAATGTGTGGGCCTAACTGTCCAATGATCAGAGGAAGGTCACAATATATATTCTAACCAATGAAATTTAAGGTGAAAATTTTCACTAAACGAATAAATTAACATTTGAGATTTGGTCCATTTTCTAACCAAATATAATTTAATGTGTCCATTTAATAACAGATGCATTTCCTAAGTATCAATTAAATATGCCATGCATCAATGATATATATTCTAGTACAATAAATATAGATTAAATAATTTCTGAGTATAGATTCAATGCAATAATTTCTCAAGTATAATGTACAGACTAATATACTTCATACGTATAAATTAAATATAATCTCCTTCGTGCGACTGCATTACAAGCCAATTGTAACCAAATAAAAATCAATTCAAACAAACGGAAAAGTTATTCTTTATTTTGCCAAATTTATCAAAACTTATTGAATTAATATAAAACGTATTTTGCAATCTCTCGATTGGTCATTTGCATTGTATTTTAAATATAACTAAAACGATTGGGAGAGCTTACAAATATCATATATATTATTGGATAGTTTAAGCTAATTATAACTTTACTCTAACCAATGAGAATTTTATTTAAATGATCGCACATCCAGTTATGGATTGATTATACTATATTCAAATCTATATGGCATTTACACACTTGTAGATAAATTGCATGCTAATTACAAAATTTTAAGGATGGATCGATGGATACTTCATCATTCCCAGCTAATACTATTTCTGAGGCCTACTGAGATGATGATGATGATACAGAACATCTATAAGCTTAATTGCCAGGGTTCCAAATTGCAACTCTAATACAATAGACAGGTTAAATATCAATTCAATACTCTTAGTAATAAAATTTCATGAATGGGTTAATACACAATCGATTTAGAGAACACTGAGAACGCCTTAAAATTGACAATATTAATATCTTTAAGAATTCCAGGTTATTCTCCGTGCATTTCCCATTCACTATGATTAAAGCTACAATTAAATTTTATTCTAATTATAAAGTTCTATATTCATCTCCACTTTCCTGATCCACTCCTCCAACAATTTCACATCCATATGTCTATTGCACTATTATTTATTTTATCATTAAATCCTACATCTTTGCTAGCTCATTTCTGTAATTATAATCTCTTCTCAGGGTTTTTTCGAATAATTAGGTGTGGAAATCGAATAAGCTGCCATAGGTTATTGGTGATAAACACTCCTCTCTTGATCGCCTCCAGGGTAATCTTGGTTGTCTTTAATGCAGTTTAATATCAATTTACATTAAAGCTGGAACATTTAAGCTTATTAAATCTTTATAAACACATCATAAAACATAGTCGCAATTATAACAAAATTATATAAAACAAAATACGTCTAGAGAGGGGTTTGAATACAACGGATGGGGAAAGGATTTTATGTACACCCTCTGTACTCGCTATCACATAATACTATCTCTATCCACGATTTATATTTCAACAATATTAAATTATTTGGTAATTTTAAGCATTTGAAATTAACCTTTTAAATAGTTTTACTAAATATCAGTTACGTATATGATAATTCAAATATTCATAATAATATATCGATGTATAATTGGATTGGAAATATCTAGATAATAATAACCACAAAAACATGGAGACACACGCAAATTTTATTTAAAACAAATAACAAATTTTATTTGACAAACTATAATTCAATATCAATATAAAAACATATACATTACATTATATCTACACTTTCTTTTTACCTTAAATATAGCAAATACCAGTTTCTTCCCGTTTACAATGCTTTCTCTTTTTATTACTGATATATTTTAGAAAATACATAATCGATTTCTGCCCTAATTAAATTGATATTCCCTCGCAAATTTCTTGATCTTATCCTATCATCCTGATTAAATATTCTTTTGCCCTAATCTTTACAACAGAGATATCTTAAAATAGTGAGACTAAGTCATTGCAAATAAATTGGCATTAAGACCAACCATCATCATAGTGCACCCACTGCATGTGCATGTTCTTATAACATAATAATATTTTAACAATATTATCTTTCCAGCAAAGTTCTCAGCAGGCCATGTAAATATTTATTAAATAAATTTATATATGCATTGCTTATGCCTAATCATTCGTAAGTTTTATTTAACCCTTAACAGTTATTAACTTAATTATTTTTGGCTCGAATGCTAAATCAAATCTACAAAAACAATATCCAAATACACCAATTGCACCTACATTATCTGCATTCATTCTGACATTAAATTGAGTCTGCGACCTCGTATCCAATACTTATAATAATGCTCATCATGGCTATCCTCTCATACGCACGTAAGGAATATCAAATATTATTATGAGGCAGGCAGTGACCCGAATAAGACAGAACCTTTTCACTAAGGTTGAGATATGCTAGGATTTTTATCGCTAGTCATATAAAAACATAGGTATACCAAATATCTCTGGCCATCAAAATAAGAAACCTTCTTACGGTGTAGAGAATATTCAAGTGGGGAAACTCTTCCACTGGGTTCAAATACTTTATGAATATAGCATAAATCTTAGTGAGTTAAACTACACTGAGTTTGTGGAGATCTCTGTCTATCCACACACATACACGTCGAAACATCAAATTATACAAGTAAAACCTTCACAACTTTAATATTCTTGAAAATTAGTGTACTGGAATATGAGCCCATAAATTTTCCAAGCATAAATCAGCTTGTTTCTGGCCTTAAATCTATGATAACAATAATAATAAGCAATAAGAAATGCACATAAAATCCTCAAAACTATTTTCATGCACTTTTATAAAATAAAATAAATATGATGATGATGCAATTCAATAGACAAGCAATTCATCTATAAGTCTCAAGCATTTGACAATAACTTCTGATGCTAACAATAATATCTCTTAAGTGTTTTTTTTAAATTAAAAAATGGTTTGTAAAGCATTTTAAATAAGGCATATCAGAAGACTTGATATATATTACAGCTGTTTCAAACTCAGACTTTGAAGTAAATTTAGCTGCTAATATTAAACCTATTAAAAATGATTTTAATTTCTTATTTAAAATTGCTTTACAATATGTAAGAAATGATTATTAATTGTAAATTGTACCATTAAGATCTACAATTAAATTATATACACACACATTGCAGGTATATACTTTTCTTTAAATTTAGATTTTTAATGCCTTAGTCTTTATCTATTACAACTATTCTACCTATATTATTATTATATATTTTTTTATTTACTTTCATGAATTATTTATTTATAAACTAGCATAAAATAATGACCACTCATCATCACTATCTAATATAGTTTTCAACAGTAACACATCTCCCTATCAACAAATGTGTAAATCTAGCTTTTTCTAATATTTTCTTAATATCAATTTAACCCATAAATTAAAATAAAATAATCATCTGGCTATAAACACATTAACAATAAATTTTTAGATTGCTTACTAGTCAAACATATGCAATCCCTTATAAATATGGGTTCAAACTCGGTCTTGGCTAAAATGTTCTTATTAAGGAAAATTTGGATAGAACCTTCTCTTTCATAACTAACTTAAAAAAATGAAGCCTTGGACAAATCCAAGGGCTACACACACACATATATATATATATATATATATGCGTGTGTGTGTGTGCAAATCATTTCTTTCTCTACTGTAAACAATGCACAATTTATACTTAGGAAATTCCTATTTACAATACTACATTAAAATCAATTTTATTAAATACTCTTGGTCTGTTCTGTTCTTGGATAGGACTAATTGGAGTTAATTATTTTTCTTTAAGGTCTGTAGTAAGCATCTCCTCCCCAAATATTGACTTTAGTAGCTTATTCTTTCTCAGGAGAGTCAGTTGGAGATTTTTTATTTAAAAAAAAATATTTATTGACATTATAAAATTGTACAGATGCATAATAAAAACACTTTATTAATGTTGGCTCATCCATTGCTGGCGTTGGTCTGGAAAAAGTATGCAAGAGCCATTCTCCGCACTAGCAGGTTATAAAATGAGCAGATACGTACTATTTAGTTGGCATTGCCCACCCCTGCCAGTGCAAAGAATGACCCAATAATGCTAACTTATCAGCTGGGATAGATGTAGTATGAAATCAATGCCCCTCTAGAAGAATCTGACATGTTGCAACACAGACTACTTCTTCTACAATACACCACAATGTGGATATATCGGGTCCAAAATTCATGTAGAGTCTGTAGGCCATACTAGTAGGCTCCATGTATTGTTAAACAAAAATCTAGAGGATAGCATCTTATCCTTGTCTTGAAGAGCTTTAAGCTTATCGCAAAATATAGCATTGGGATCCGGTGTTGGTTGTGTGAACTTTGTCCTGCACCTTGTGTACCAAAAAGCATATGTCAGGAAGATTGATAACCTGATTACTGTAAAGTCTCCAGAGAAGAGACAACCCCTGATGTCCAGAATTTTATCCACTGCTATAATGCAGTGTTGAGAGATAATTCTTCGAATACTGTTATAGCCTGGACATACATTTAACAGGTGATTAAAGGACTCCTCTCCTCTAGAACAGGCATGACAAATAGGGTCTATTTTATTTAGAAACCGTTTGTAGTATAAGAATGTATTAGTTGGCATGGAATCCATATTCACCTTAATCAGATAATCCAAAAGTTTGGGCTCCAGTAGAAGATATTTAAATATTGAGGTGATTTTATGATTGCTGCACCCTAGGTGAGCATAAATAACTGTATTAACAGGATTCAGCAGGCAATGTGCCTGCCAGATGTTGATTTTATTATTAAACCCTGTTATTGAGTGCCCGATGTATAGAGATTGTTGTTTAATAATGGTGTCAAGCCATGTGTGTTTACTGGGGGGAGGTCTGTCAGTAGGTATTACAGTCTCTATAATATTTGATAGAGGGTATTTTTTCCCCAGATTTACTAAAAGTGAATGCCCTTTTTGGAAATTTATTGTCTGTATTGAATGGAGACCCATACCGTTCTGTTTCCTGTGAAACTGAAGTCTGCGGATGCTAATTGCAGTGGTCCAACCTCTCCATAAGAGCTGACCACAGAACCTCTGAATCTGTAAGGTGAATAATTTGGTAACTGACATTATTGGCAGGTAGTAATTTATGCTTGCCATAATCTTCATATTAATAAGAGCAATCTTCCCTTGTAGGGACAGGTATGTCCTTGACAGCGACTGAACCACCTTAGTAGCATTGCTTATGATGGATTTTTGTAGGCAGACAGACATAGCAGTCTGTGAGTTGAAGATAGGAAACCCCAGAAAACACTGAGGTTCCGCTAAAAAATTGGATAGTATTTTCCTACCAGTGTTGATGCACTAGGATGACGACTTATGAGGATTGATGGATAATTTATAATCTTTAGTATAATTGGTAATTATGGAATGAAGTGTCTTCAGATATTTACGAGATGGAAGAATCACAAGTATGTCATCCATGTATGCAAAAACCTTGATGTTTTTCTTAAGCCGGGGCACATATATACCTGGAAGCTGATCTAGCTCTTTAATCAGAGGATCGATGTACTTTATGAACAAAAGACCACTCAACGGTGAACCTTGTGGTATGGATCTTGAAGGGCCAAATCCATCTGAGTAATGTCCATTTATGGAAATATGAATATGCCTATTATTCAGGAGATTGTCCAATATCTGAATTATCTGTTTTGATATGTCCAACTGAGATAGCAATTCAAGAAGAATGTTGACATCTACTGTATCAAAAGCATTGGACACATCCAGCTGGACTGCCACAGGCCGGGATTTTCTGTTAGATCTAATGTGATCAAGCAGAATTTTCACTTCGCCAATTGCAGTCAGCGCCGATGATCCCCTCCTTGCATATTGAGAGGCTGATATATCCTGTAAAATGGCATTCTGAATTTTTTCTTTTATTATACCCTCCATGACTTTGAACAAAATTGGTGTCATCGATATTGGTCTGATACAGCTAAGAGAGGTAGGATCCCGGTTCTTTTTAATGAATGGAACCATGGCGATTGGATATAGGTTAGGAATTACTCTCCTTTCAATGGCGAGGTAGGTTAACATGTTTAATATAATCCTCGCAGTAAAAAAAATTAAGTGAGTGAACACAAACTTCCCTTTCATCAAAAATACTAGTCAAACTTTCTTTTTCTGAATTTGAAATAACTACTATATCTTCTAATGGTTCTGTTTTCCATTCTTTTATATTGTTAATATGATGTTTAAATGCTCTGCCATCTTCTAACCTTATCTCAGATATTTTATTAGATATAAATTTTAATACATCTATATCTTTTAATTCATGCACATGTGACTTTTGAGCCTTTTGGTTTGCTACTGTTCTTGATTTACTATTCGATGTTAATGAACTTGGCAATTGGTGGTTAATTACAGACTTAAAATGACCTATCAATCTGCAGCTATAGCATTTATGTTTTTTTTAAAGTAACAAGTTTTTTTTTTCTTTTAATATGGCTTTTTTTTCACAGCAATGATAATTGATTTGTCTTATAACATTCCACTTTAATTTAGATGTATCATTAATATCTTTCATTTTGTTTATAAATGTCAACTTTCTGAACATTCCTCTCCTTGATTTACTCTTTCACTATAAATTCTGTTTTATTATTTCCATATATAACTTAGATAAATGATCGTTAAACCCTCAATTAAAATATTGTTTTGTTTTAAACTTGAAGTTAGTTTTTAAATATCCTGTTTTTCCACAAGAATAACAAGTAGAAGAGAGTTCTTAACTTTTTATTTATCTCCCTTGATTTTGCCACTTTTATAATACTGAAAAATTGTACTCTCTCACATTTTTGAAAGTTTGCATATGGTCTCACATTGCTTCATAAGCTAATGACTGTTCAATATTGACCAATAATTCCTACTTGCTTAGTAATATTGCTCTAAGCTTTATGTCTCTTATTTCCTATAGTAATGACTCTAGCAGCATTTCATCTGATAAAATTCTTAAATTCACAATTCTTGCTAACGTTAGTGAGACGAAATCAAACTCGCGTGTTTTCATTTTGTGACTGTATTATCTTTTGAAAAACGAACTTCCACATTGTGGATTAAAAAAAAATATGTATCTAACTATTCATAGGGTATTTCTTCAGGCGGATTGTAAATGACATATAAATGGTTCGCTACTATTGTATACATATGTAAATAGAGCCAGTAAAGGCACACATTTAATTAAGTGAAAATAAAAGTAATTAGATCGGGCTACATTAACTAAATAAAGTAATTACAGAGGCGTTGTTTAACAGATTGGATTATCAAGGGAATTAATAACCAAATGAAGCGGTTTATACACACACGAGAAAATGTATTAATACTCCAGAAAAGAAGTGATGAGAGTGGGATTTCAAATTGTGGCAATATAAAAAAGAGCGGGGGAAAAAAGATATATCGCGCCTTGTGCTGTTGTTCTTGATGAGTGCTGCTGCTTTACGGATTGCGATCCCAGGTTCTCGGCGCCGGCGCCTGTTGGTAAATCCGGCCGATTAGAGTAAAAGCAGACAGCACCGGTCTTAATATAATTTTAAATGCCCTAAATTGCTCTTGCGAGGGTTATTTCGTTACCTAGGCAAGGTACTGTGCGTTTTATATTACTGTAGTCAGAGAAGTGGATTTGAACTTTAATGCAGTCAGATATTGTATATATATATATATTAACCAATTATCATAACTATTGTTAGTGTGAATTATTATGTACCAATAAAGATTTAGTGTAAATTAGTCGGTGATTCTCATTTATAATTAAGTATTAATATTTGCGATCATTCAGCTACAGCTGAGGACACTGCAGCTACATTCAAGATACCTTTACCAGGCATGCATATTAGCATCGCTATTTTAAGTTTATCAGTTGTTATTACATTTATAAGCATGTACTTTTCAGTATGATCTGCATATATTTGTTATTGACCCAGATTTTGCATATCAAACGTTGTTGTCAAGTTGTCCTGCATTAATAATAATTGTACTTCCACAGGTTGACTATTAATCTATGCCAAATAGTAGCCATGGCACATAGATTAGACTGTCAAACTTTGCTGATAATATTTTCAGATCTCACCGGTTATTCTGGCTACAGCCAGTATAATGTATTCAAATGCAAGCAGTCAATTGGTAGCTTAATAATTATGTTTGTTAAATAATGAACACAATAAATGTTTAAATAAAACTTTAAGAGTTTATTTAGTTTGAATAATAATAATATTAATAATTTGTATTAGTAAGATATTAGAAGTTCAATTTGTTTTGTTAGTTGAAAATAAGATCATTCAGATCTCTTTAAACTTCAAATATTTGGTATTTTAACTCAGTAGTATACAACTCTATATTTCTGTAATTTTATTTTTGTAAGGAGCTTGCTTTTCCCACACATTGTATATCAAAAATCGTCCAAATAGATTCTGATTAGAGTTCTTTTTTATTATTTCAAGAACAACTTCACTTTACTAGTTTAATTTTTCACTAATTTACTTTTGTTTTTCTTCCTTCATTACTGATACTGAAATCATTAGACTCACTGACAGACTGCTTAAGTCTCCTGAAGACATTTTTATAAGATGTTCTAATTTTTATAAAGTAACTTTTCTTGACATGTAAATTATTCTGGAGTTGTTTATAGTAAATTTTATGTCGTTTTTGCATAATTCATTACCTCCTTCTTTTATGGAGTATTTTAACATGTTATTATTAACAGCTTGCATGCACACCTTTATTTATTTTTCAATGTGTGTACACAGCAGACATTATAATCATGAATATGAAGATTCACGTTTTGGATTACATCTTGCCTAGCTAAGGAGTAAAAGTTAGTCTTCAAATAAATGCCTGGTAAAAAAGAATATATTGTGTTTTTGAATTGATGGATGATTATATTAGTGCAGTTGAGAGCGGTACACTAACCAAAAAAGTATATGTAAATTGTTAAGCTGAAGAAAAAAAACTTCAAGGTGTCATTATATTGTATACAATATAAAACTGAAATTTAAATATAGCGATAAAATATAAAAATATGTAAACTGGATCTTAAAATAATAAAACCTAAACCTATAATTATATGTTTATATTTCAAAATCTATGCTTACCTCTTGCAGTGTTTTTAAAATCCTGAAGTTTGTTTCTAAGATAATCTTCGTCATTAATATATTTAAAAATATGTTGTTCAGAAAATGTGTACTTTAAAAGAGCTTGTAAAGGAGTATTGTCAATGTAATCTTCGTGATATATAATAACGTAATTATCCCATCCATAATAAGCTACAAAAGTATTAAAGATTTTTAAAATATTAAGCCCGTTCAATGAAAATCTTATCAAAAATTGATAACTTCTTTCCAGGAGAATGTAGGTTGAAACTGGACTCACAAGTGGCATACCGATAGTTGATGTAAAAAGAGCTGCAGCAGCAACGTCGCTTGTACAAAATCCTCCAAAAACAATGTCGACCTTTTTAACATATATGAGGTCACTAATCAAACCCGTTGAATTTATTACTTCACATCCGTGATCAATATAACCATACTCAATTTTAAATTTGACGTTGAATTTTTTCATAGAGTTTTCTACACCGAGTTCTATTCCCGCTAAGCAATGTCGTGCATCAAATGATAGTTTTGAGTTCCTAATTAATATTATACCTAAAGAGACATTTCTAATCGCATACACTTTAAAATAGATGCAGATATTACTTACAAGATATAAATACAAACTAGTGACCGATTGCATTTTTTTTTCTTAAAATAACAATAGAGTTAATGCTATTTTGCTGCGTTCATAATCACGGGCGTTTTCAAATATACTTTTGTTGCTTAGTGGCAAATCGCACAATATTGCTTTTCTTATTTTATTTCAGAAAATTGTAATAAACATTTAAATGGACTTACACTTTGTACTGATGACTTTGAATTTAAAGAGATAACTTTGTAAGATTTTTTTCTTTTTTTGTAATATATAATTTTAACTAATCTTAAATGGTGAGGTTAATTATTTTATTATAATTTATTTTTTTAATAAGATAGTATAAAAACAGCGAAAAGCATGCATTTTATGTTTTCTGATTCTTGAAATCCCCCCCCCCAATGCAATTAACAGGAAAACAGTTATATGCATGTATACTACATACTATTATTAGCACACCCTTTTATTAAAAAACTTGGATTGCACATAATTTGTTTTTAAAATGCATAGATTTTGCCGACAAAGAATGATAATAGAAAATATAAAGTGAGTTACAAAAATATTTTTATGGGCAAGATTTAAATTATAAGTTGTTGTTTTTTATTTATTGACTAGTTTATGTAATCTACAGATTACAGGTAGAATGTCGATAAAATGTTGATCTTGCTAAGTTCAAATTGAAAATTGAAAAAAAAAAATGTTGATGTGTTTTTTTTTTTTTTTCATATCTAAATTGTTGATGTAAAAATAAACTAATTATTATCTAAAGAATGTATTTACGCGGAGAGGATGATAAGAATTAAGTAACTAAGCCAACTTTCTCAGTATTTGCTAGCTTTGGATTTTTTTTTTTTTTCATCATGTTTAATCATATTTGTTTTCGTGGTTTCTTGCTCATTTTACCAAAAATCATGGTGTTTAACTCTACAAATGGAGTAATAAATTATGATATCTAATTAGCATTTATTTTATTACAGTTTTCTAAGAAATTTGAAATATTACTTAGGATAGACAATTTATGTGAAAGAAACAGTCTTTACATGACTTTTGCAGTGCTAAGTCATTTTTTTATTTAAAATTATTATATATATCCTTTTAGAAATTTATTTTTAAAAAACTATATAAATTTTAAAATTTGATGATGTAAAAATTAATTTTTTAGACAATTTATATCTCTTGAATAGGATATTCAAACTTAGAATGAATGCGTAATGGAGTCTGATAATGGTAATTTGTTTCTTTATTCACATATTAAAAAAAAAATTTTTTTTAATAAATTATGTTATTTTTTATTGTTTCTTGACACCAAAAATAAAAACAAATATTAAAAAAATGAATTAATTGGAAGATATAAACTAATAATAGTAATATAAAATTAAATAAAGTATAACGTTGAGAATACATTTATAAAGTAATTATAATAAAATTCAATACTTTCAGATATTTTTTATAATATTCAACTGAAAACTATTCAAATTTAAATGGTTTTAAGTTTAAGAAAGTATTGAAAATAAGTAAAAATTGTTCTGCCGTTTAGTAAAATTATTTGTAAAATATACTACCACTGTTATACTTGATTATTTTATTACTATAACCCTTTATGAACAGATATTTTACTGTATTAACATATATAAGTATGAAAAATTGGAATAAAATTGGGATGGTGTATTTAAATGACTATGCATTATCTGAGTTATTTAGGTGATAAGTAAAAACAAATTAGGAAATACAAAAAAAAAAATAATGTATTTAATAAATAAATCTGAATGTGTAAATAAAACTATCCTCATGTTAATATAGTTAGGTGCTAAAATTTATAACAACTTTGATTGTAATAAACTCTGGTATTAAATTGAATGGTAACCTTACAAAAGCAGGTCAAAGAAAATAATCCCTTCCTCACTCAGTTGCTACCTTTTATTTTCAGAGATAATTTAATATTCTTCTCTCTGCTTATCGTAATGCTGTGAAATTTGTTATAGTAATTCCTATTGATACTCCTCCATCCAGTAGAGGTACTATTTTCAATCCTTAATCAAATCTATTGCTGCCTTTCACATTGTCTAGGAAAATACTTTTTGGAAGACTTTCAATATGATTCAAAATGCTTGTACATTTCAACCATCACCATTTCCTTACTATTACCAATAAACAGGAAAAAAACACCACATTCTGGTATCTGGAACAAAATACATCGATTTTCTTCTCAAAATCAATATAAAAGCTCTCCATATTAGTCATTTTTTATCACAGAAATAGTGCATGTTAATAAAAGGCCCATTTTTCTCATTTTATAAGTCTGAAGAAAAATATTATTTTCTGTTCCAGTATCCTGCTCTTCTTACCTATAGAAATATCAAATCAACTACTATACTGATTTCTTCCTCTATTTTTACTTTCATTGATAGCATAAAATCTTATCATTTTTTCAATTAGGGTTATTATTTCCCTTATATTTACCCTTTCATTCCTAAGATGCCATTTTTGCTTCGACCCTACATCTAAGAAATTACAATCACTGTTTTACAATAAAATTTCAAATATTCAAAGCCGATAGGGCTCCTGTCCCTACAAATATTGTTGATGCTACATAGAGACTGGTCTATAATCCCATCCCATTATAATTAGATAATTTCATTTCTCTTTTTTAAGTTATTTATATTATGGGTATATATTTGCAAAATGTACCTTCTGTAATTAATTTGTACACCATTGTATTTGTCTGTTCTTTGATGATAAACTTGAAAATACACAATTGTATTTCAAACTATATTTTCTATTTGTTGTTAAAGCTTTATGTCGTAAGTGTGATAGCACGATTTATATTATCATTTTCCAAGTTTATAAAAAAAAAAAATTGCCTAATAAAAATTGTTTGTTAATTAAAAAAAAATAATAATAATAAAAAAATATTTTTTTTTTTTTTTTTTTAAAAAGAGATTTGTTGAAATATATGTGAATATATGACATTATATTTGTGTTTCATTCAGAAAACTTGCTTAGTTATAAAAAACATAAGGGTGACAAAATGTTGTATTAAATACTACTTAAAATATCTTTAAATTGGAATAGAAATATTAGTAGCAAACCACTGTATTAAATATTGTGCTTGGAAAACCATGCTTATTGTTGGAAAAGAAGAATATGTTCTAATTGTTATAATAAAGCAATTATCTACCTTAAGTACAGTGAGATCAGTGTAATGTGATAAGAAGTGTTGATGTGTTTTATCAAGTATATGTTTAATGATTTGTAAAATAATGATCATTCATATATTAATGTTTGTGTGTGTGTGTGTGTGTGCTTGTACAGAGCCTCGTTGGAAAAAAACCCTGTCAGTGCAAATGTGTCTTTTGAATTATATTGCCAGCATGTGAAGGACATCCTTACTTGTTAAATTTATTGAATATTAAACCATAAGCTGTTCAAGATTAAGAACTTGATTTTTTTTTTAAAAAAAAAAAAGGTTTCGGCGACATTTTATGTTTAAATTTAAATTATATCTTTATAACTAATGATTACTATATACGATATTAAAAGTTAATTAATTATATATTATATTTTACATGTTATGGTTAAGTGTACCAGACAAAGGTTCACTTATTATTAGTATTAATGATACTATATGCTATACAATAACTTAGTATTAAGTTATTTTAAAGAATATTGCTTTGTTGTTTTTTTATTATTATGAGAGCAATAGTTTTATAATGAATGTTATATGGGTATGAAAATGATGCTGCATTTCTTGTTCTTTTTAATTGCTTAAATCTACATTTATTTAGTCTTATTTGAAAGTTATATTTTTATCTTATTGGTTATAAGTATCAATTTAGTAAATTATTCATCGGGAATTTAGAAGTAATTCTTTAGTATTTGTGATATATGTATCTGACTATTGTAATTTCCTAGGTGCGTCAATTTGATTTCGACTTTGATAGTTTAGAGTTTGAGTTTATCTCTCTTATTATTGTTGTATTCAAATAATTTAGATAATTTATTAGGAGTTAGAGAGTTACTCTCTTCGATATTGTTAATATTTTCCTCGAATGATATTTTCTCATGTTTATGGATGTGGTTGTGTTGGTTCATTCCCATTTATTATATATGTCTACAGTAAAAAATATTGCTCTCAGAAAGTAGCTGCATATTCTGGGTTCATGCCTTCATTAGGTTTATTGCTTTATTAGCTTTTCCTCTTGGGTAAAGCGTCTTTATTGTGTATTTACCATTATGTATAATGTTATTAATATTGAGTATGTTGGTCATTGATAAGATTGTTATTTGAAGTATGCCATCCTTTCTTCAGGAGACCTCTTAACTACCTAAGTATAGGTTGAGAGTTTTGATGTATAAATCTGTTTTACTAAGCTTTGCCAGCACTACATAAAATAAAACTGATAATGTTTTATACAAAAAAATTATATTCTTTAGTCTAATTAAGCAATATGCATCATCATCAGTGTAATCCAGATGCAAGTCATCACAAGATTGTTGGGATCTAAAGACTGTTCAGATTTACTCATTGTTATGTGGATATATATAGATATATATATATATATATATATCCACATATTTAATTACGATCTGTTATTTATATATATATATATATATATATATATATATATATACATATATAAATAACCCCTGAGAATAATTAAAGGTAAAAATTAGAGATTATAAAACCATAGAATTGTTTAGAATATATATTTTATACAGAAAGATATAAAGCGTGCACCACAAATACATTGATGATAAAGTTCTATTACTTTAAAGGCACAGAATAATTTATTGATAATAGTGATAAATAAGTATTTTAACTTGAAGGAAATTTCTTGTAATAATTTCTTACCCAGAAAATGTACTTGCCCACCTACCATCATCATAAGTCATGGATATTTAATTCAATAACTTATTTTATACTTTTTAATAAATTCGGAGTTTTAAAGTATTCTACTGTAAGCAATTGCATTAAACTGATGTAAATATTTTTTTTAAATTATGTTTGTAATAGACTTCTATGGTGTTCATGTTATAAAATTTGTTTATTGCAAATAAATGTTATTTTGTTGTTATATCTTTGTGGAGTGTTTCTATGATGTCTTGATATTCAACAATCCATAATCAGAAATCTAAATATCGTGTAAATTATAATGCAAATATTTTGATGCTATTTATGCAAGTACAGAAACATAAATTGAAACAATAAACTATTTAATGAGAATTATTTGATGATCTGAAGAATGCATATTAAATAAATATTATTGATTTATTTTATCGATCACTGTAATTTAAAACTGTAATTTATTTAAATAAGACTGCTTTAAAATCAGTCATTGTCTATTTTCATTTTATCAATATATTATATTGTTGATGAATTGATATATATATATATATATATATATGCTCTGTGCACAAATAATGAAGCTATTAAACGTAAGTAAAATTATCAAAAGTTACCGCCCAGAGTTTTCAGGACAGTTTACAGTCTCATATTCATGGCTACTTGTGTTTAGTTAAGAACTATAATATTAATGCATATTTACTCAAATTCGTATGAAGATGCTACATAGACCATTTTCGAGACAGAGAAAAGCAGGCCTCTCTTCTATTGATTGCTGCTGGGTCGCTTACTATGTAGTAAGTTTCCCTGACTTTGCGTGTAATATCATTTATTTCGGAGCAAATGACACTGGCTGTGGTGGGTAGAAAGGAATGGCCAGTGGTTCTCTCATGCTCAATAAAAATTGAATTGCCTTCAAGCTTTGTTTTAGTTCTGTTATAGAGATATCTATGTTGAGCTACTATGGTTGCAATGTTGGATAAAGTTTCTCCATAATATGTTGTCATGCAATTTCTTTGGGGGCAGGTGATTTTGTATATAACTTGAGAGGTGAGTTCAGGTTTGATCCTGTTTTTGGTGTTATTGATAAGTCTATTGGTGTTATGAAGTGAACGGAAAGTGACTTCAAAGTCACTTGATAGTTTATTAATAAGGTTTTTGGCTGTTGAATGGATGTATGGAATTAGGATGCTCGGTTTGCTTTCTTTCTTGTAATTATGGTTTATTTTATAAAAGAATTTATTAACATTTCTGTTAATGGATGATTGAGTGTGTCCTATTTTTTTTAAATCTGTCATATAATTATAAGATTATTTCTTTTATCTGCCTCGTATTTGCATAAATTATGGTTTCTAAACATGAATGGATCGATATTTGAGTAGCCATAAAATCCCTATTTTCACTCTTGGTATTCGAATGCTATCCTAGAAGATGATTATATAATTTCAAATTTAGAGCTTGATGCAATTTTGTCTTTGTTAATTTATTTTATTAAAGTTATTACGATTATTATTAAATAATAAGTGGACATTAACTTGCAGATTATGTGTATGTCTTCTTATGACTATTACTAGAATAACAGTCATTTATATACAATATATTCATGAAGCAAATATTGAAAACTTAATATTAAATATAATAGAAAATCCCTGAGATTATAATTCCATAATTCTATAAATAAGAACTTATATCCATTGTCAAATAAAGACAAAATGGCATAAACAAATCAGTAAATATTTAGAAAATAAAACGATTGTTTTATTAAATGTAGATCTGATCACGGTAATAAAATAATGAAGAAGAATTTGGAGATGTAAAAGCATATTTGAGAAGTGATAATAAAAGAAAATTGTAAGAGAGAAATTAATTATATCCTTGCTATTCTGTGAAATGTGTTATGAATATTGGTAGTTGTAAAAATTTTGCAAGAGTGGGTTTAGGTTTATTCTCCTTTCAAATTTTTATTTAATTCTGCTTTATATTGTTTAGTGATTATTGTTGTTATGGTAACTTCCTGTATTTGGCGCATTATTTGCAGTAACAAAAGAATCATGAGTTATTGACCTGAGTGATTGCTTTATCAGTTGATAACTTATTAAGGACAATATGGCTTGTTGCTGACCACCATATCTCATCATATCTAGGTACGATTTGTCTGGCATGTTGTCTCGAGATATAGCTATTGCTCTACAATTATTATTTTAAGCTATTAATTTTATTATAGAATGGAAATAACATTTTGTTGTGTACTTTAATATTGCATTAATCGGATCTTCTTGCCACAGTAGATTAACTATACATGTCTCAATGCTTAAAATAATGCAGTCATTTGATGATTTAAGCGAAATTAACATATTTTAAAGTGATCTGCACTATTTGAATAACAATAATGAAAATGTGTGAAAGATTTCTTGTTGCAGAGATATTTTTATATAGAGACAATGTGGTTTAAAGATAGATCTCCTGGATATTACTGGTAAATTAAGTATTGATAATTTTTTTCTAAAATAATGTATTGCGTGGCTTGTCACATTTAGGAAGATTAATGCATTAAAGTTTGTTATTGTGATTTGGATATTTTGGTAGAAGGCGGTAGAGATCTTGTATTATAAAGTAGTTTCTTAGAGATTTTAAAAAAGATTTGAATAGTGTGAATTGAACTGTAGAACATTGATAATATTTGTCGAGAAGTTTATAATTTGGGATGATCCCCAATATTTGATGTATGCTGATTCACAAAATGTGAATTTAAAGTTTAACCAAAAATTGATATCTCCTGATCCTCATGTTTCTGATTTGAAAACAAGTCAGGAGAGGACCTGAGATGAAGGGTTTAAACAACTTATGTTAATGATTCAATCATTTCAAAATATTACTGATGCTCAGAGAGAATTTCATAATGAGATAAAAAACCGTATAGACTTTGGGAAATAGAATTGATGTTTGAGTAAAATCTCAAAAGGAGATAATAAATGATATTAATAATGTAAAAAATGGATAAATCTGTTTTGTTAAGCTTTGCCAAAATGACAAGGGATAAAACTGATAATGATTTATTCAAAAGTATAAATTTATATTTTTTAGCCTAAATAAACAATATGCATCATCATCACTATCAGCCAGATGCAAGACATCACTGGATTGGTAGGATCTAAAGACTGTTCAGATTTACTCATTGTTGGGAAAAATTGCATAGAGTGTGTAGGTGTATTCATGAAAACCCTGAGAATAATTTAAGTCTTTAGTAAAACTTTAGCAATTAAAGACTATAGAATTAATAAATAATGCATAATTGGTAAAAGCTATAAATTATAAAACTATGGAATTATTTGGAACATATATTTTATGCAGAAAGATATAAAACGTATCATAAATTTGTTAATGATTTAGTAAAGTTCTAATTTCCTTATTCTTCTGTTTCTTATGTATTGATTTCTACTTTTAGATATCATAGCATTTACAACTTTCTTAAATACTTCAACAATACTATTTTTATACCAAACTTTATTTGAACAGTATCGACTGTTTTGATATTAAAAAAATACAGTATTCGTCATCGAATAGCCACCATATCCCACTGCATGGCACCATTTTCAGGCTAAAACACATAAAAATGCCATTTCCGTGGCCGACATGTTGGAACCCACGTTTTCTATAATACAAGTTTTTTGTTGTGCTACAGGTTGCAGGCCGCTATGTCGCGTTGCAGTACAGCATGTATGTCACTTCGCAGCAAATACATTTTCCGAATTCGCACAGTTTATAAAATGGTTACGGCTTGGTGAGATGGTGTGTTTTTTTGAATTGGATGGAAATGTTGTTTTCATTGGATTTTCTTTAATTTTAAAGTATTGAAATGTTCAGATTTTGTAAAGTAATAATTAACAGACTTTTTACACCATAGTGTATTGAAGTTTTAAGTAGTAAATGTTGACGAGATATATGTATAAAGTGAGTTAGAATTAGGTAATGCATCAAGTAACGTACTGTTCGTAACATTCCAAGAGACAAACAAGATTGTACCATATGTATATTTTTGAAATAAAAAAGATCGTTAACACAAAAATATCAAGTAAGAAAAGTACAATTGTACACTGTTTTTTTAAATGTCATAAAAAGCATATATTATAAACATTATATATATATGTTATTATTTAAAAAAGTTTTAGTTTCTTTCTTTTCTCCAACTACTGTTATACTTTGTTGAATATAGTTTACATTTATTGTTATCAGTTATTTTATAGATGTTAGTAAAAAAAATCTTTACAAAAATACGATTTTGATATTTTTTTATTTTAGCATTACAAACAACAGAACACTAACCCTAAACCTAATTCTAAATCTAACCCTAAAACTAACCGTACAACTAACCCTAAAACTAACCCTAAACCTAACCCTAAAACTAACCCTAAACCTAAACCTAACCCTAAAACTAACTCTAAACCTAACCGTAACAACTTTTACTTTTAGTTGTCATTCTATTTGAAATAAAAAATAGTGGTAATATCTGTTTGTCTGTAAAAAATAATAAAATTTAAAACAAAGACTAAAAAAGTAAAAAAAAAATAGTGATAACACAATAATATCTGTTTCTCTGTAGAAATAAAATGTAAAAGGAAGACTAAGAAATTTTACTTTTTATTCCGATTAAGAGTTTTTAAACAACAACAAAAAAGTCGTAACCCCAGTAAAATAATCTCTGATAGAAAATTGATTTTTCTAATAAAAAACAAACTAAAAAAGATGAATCAAATTGTAACTTGTTTATTTTATTTTGCATTTACTATTATCATTTAATTTGTATACGTTAATAACAAATAATATTTAAAATTAAATACTATTTAAAAAAGATGATTTTCTTTGTATTTATTTTAGCATTTGATTATAATTAATGGCCAGGGAATGATCATATTTTATAGTTTAAGCGAGAAAATTATGCCAACAAGTGGGATATAGTGGATATTCGACAACAACCAAAATACTATTGTTAAAGTGTTTAAGAAAGTTGAGTTGTTTTTGCATCCCTGATGTTCGCCTCAAGATGTCGCTATATCTAGGTAAATTCCTAGAAATATACCATTTCACTGGCATTCATCCAACAATAGAGGAAATTTTCTATATGATAAACACAGAAAACAGTCCTCACGTTATGTTGGACGGAGACGGTGGTGGCTTCAGAAGCCAACACAAAGAGACTTATTTGTATGATAAAACACAGAAAGAGTTCCCAATGGCTTTTGGTTATGGCTTTTTTTCTATGCTAAAAGCAAAGAGAAATAAATGCCTTTATTGGCTGATGTAATAGTTGATTTTGTTCATCATTTTCTTGTAATAGTAGAATATCTATTTTCTCTGTAGTTTCATGTGAGAGTGTGTGTATTTGAAGCAGTTGTAGTTTTTTAAAATTTGATAAGATGTATATTTTTTTTAATGTGCTGTAACTTACTTTACTGTTGTAAGTTTAGTAATAATGTCCTGAAGATTTTATTACGAATGGGTAACCCTCAAAAATTGCTTTTAAGGGTGCGGAACAGGAAAAATTTGAAAGATCATGCGAAAAGTACCATTTTCGTGAGAATTCGTCCGTGAGCAGTTACTTTTGCTAGATATATGCACTAACAAAAACAACCCAGTGTCTAATTATTAGTAATTACTTGTCCAAAAAAGAAAATTAGTCGGGTATTACTTTTTTTTTTACATTTATTATTTCAAAATAAGATTAGTTTTTATATCTACACACTAACAAAAACAACCCAGTTCCTGATTAATTACTGTCTAAAAAAAAAAAAACAAATTCAACATGGTTTGATTTTTCAATGTTGTATTTGAATTACGGTTTTATATATATACAAGATTTACCAAAAAAAAAAAACCCACTTTCTGATTAATTACTGTCAAAAGAAACGCAATTTAGTCGGCTATCATTTTTAAATTTAGTATTTCTATAATGGTACCCTTTTTATATAGACAGACTTAACAAAAACAACCCACTTTCTGATTCATTACTGCCCCCCCCCCCAAAAAAAAAAAAAAAAAAAAAAACGGAAATTAGTCGGGTATCATTTTTCAATTGAGTCTTTCAATGACGGTCCTTACTAATAGTAGTTCTAAATTGTAGTATATAAACTACGTTACTTTTGATAGATTTAGAATTACGTATTGCTTTTTAATAAAATGATTGATTTATTCTTGACAATAAATACCGTAACTTTAAAAAAAAAAAAAAAACACAGTAAAGTCCAAAAAAATTTAGAAAAAGTCCCATAACTTTCAAGACACACACACAAACTAAAAAACAATCTAAACATTTACTTATTACGTATTGCTTTTGAATAAAATTATTGATTTACTCTTGCAATAAAAATACCGTAACTTTAAAAAGACACACATAAAATCCCCAAAAAATTAGAAAAACAACGTAACTTTAAAGACACACACACCAAACTCAAAAACAATATAATATTAATAAACATTTACAAAAATGAAAAAAAAAAACTAACATCATATAATAATATTAGTTAGTAGAATATTTTATTACAAATCTAAGAAATCAGATCTTTTTAGATCAAATCGATCATTTAGGTCTGGCCCGGAATCGTTATATGTATATGTTTTTGATTAGCATATTGCATATAGATGTAATTACATTTTTAGGTGAGTTCTATCTGGCTATAAGCACACACGTTTATTGTGCATTTATTAAAGATGGCTAGGTTATATCAAGATATTCATGTAGGGATTATGGGAATAGACTAATACTTTACCATATCAATGTTTCACACACATTGTGCAAAAGAAAGTTTGAAAATAAAGATATAATTATAAAATTAATACTTCTTTATAAATTGAAAATAATGATAAATCATGTGTAGTCAGTTACCATTCATTAACAATCTATGAAACTAATCAAATTTATATCAAAGGGTTAATAACAAGTCAAGTTGTAATGCACTTATAATGTTTAACTCATCTTTTAAGTAAATGTGTTCCTAACCCTTTTTGGGGTAAATGATGTATTGGATTCAAACCTATACCAGACACTCCCAAATACTCTTAAAATTGGCAAAGAAACATATTTATACATTTTCATTTATTATTTTTCATTATATGAATAAATCTAAATACTTATTATCACTGCAATTGTGTATTATTTACCATGATCAATATAAACATAATATTTTATGTGATTTAAGAGTATATTGTATCGTGTGTAAATTACTCTAGGGCTGTAAATAATGATGTTTGACTTTGTATTATTTTTGCATATGCTTTATATATGTTACACACATGTGAATTGGTAATCATTGCTTGGTTTCTAGGTTTAAATTTGCTGTTTGTGCGTATCTAACCATTACAGTAATGAAAAATAATTCAATTCAATTTTATTCACCATCTTGCATGGGGGTATGACAGACTTTCTTAAATAAGTATATAAGTTAAAAATAAAAAAAACATTATAAAGGTATACAAGCTGGAGTAGAAAGGGGATAAATTAAATTTGAGTAGCGACTAAAGGATGTGTCAATATATTCTGTTATATATTTTATTTATCTATGTACATAAAAATAGATAAATAATAATATAACTGCAATAAAAAGAAATAAAAACCGATTGAAATTTTCTTACTGTAAAAGAACACAAATTGGATTTACTAAAATTAATTATTAAATAAAAAGTTTTCAAGTTATTAAATTAAAAGCAGTTTGTTTTCAAAGTAAATTCAAATTTGTAAAGGCAATATATTTTCCCTCTTTTTTCTTTTCTCCCTCTTTTTTGTTTATATTTTTTTTTTAGAGAAGATTATTTTATTTTGTTAAAGAAAAATGTAATTAAACATTAATTGATTGAAATGGATAACATAAATTTGCATGTAAGTGGAAAACATTTTTTTGAAAGTATGCTTCAAAGTGTAGTAGTTATAAATTGGTTGAGATGTAAATTAGAGGACATATAATTTTAAATGAAATTTTTAATTTATTACAATAAATGTAACCAAACAGATCTCAAATACTGGGACAGAGAATTTAACAAGAAAAGAGTGGTTCCACTCTCTACCTTACTTGTCTGTCTATATATCCAAGCCAGTCCAAAGTACTTAGATCTGCAAGTGTGAATCTTAAATATCTTCACACTCAACTCACTGAGTTCTAATTATAAACATACAGTGTAAAATCTTCCGATTTACTATGTGGTAGTTTTTAGATGTTATAACTTGCAGCAATATATTTAAATAATATTTATTTCTACAAATGCAGACGATATTGAAATTAAACTGAGAGAGTGCAAACCTCTCAAGCATGTAGCCAATCAGATCGCAAGTACTGGGACAGAGAATTTAACAAGAAAAGAGTGGTTCCACTCTCTTCTTTACTTGTCTGTCTATATATCCAAGCCAGTCCAAAGTACTTAGATCTGCAAGCATGTTGAGTGTGAAGATATTTAAGATTCACACTTGCAGATCTAAGTACTTTGAACTGGCTTGGATATATAGACAGACAAGTAAAGAAGAGAGTGGAACCCCTCTTTTCTTGTTCATTTCTCTGTTCCAGTATTTGCGATCTGATTGGCTAAATGCTTGAGAGGTTTGCACTCATTCAGTTTGATTTCAATACAGTCTGCATTTGTAGAAATAAATATTATTTACAATAAATATAAATATATACATTTTTAGAAAGTGCAAATATGAAAAAAAATAATAAAGCTGATAAAATAGTCATTACGTAAAAAAAAATTAAAAAAATATTTTTTTTTACAATTTTAAACATTTTATTTTTACAATCGTTCAAAAATTCTAAATTTTGAAAGGTACAACTTCAAATTACAATTTCATAGACACATTTGTCATAAAATGCTGAAAAAAATGATATATAACATGTCCTACATGAGTCAAATTTTCATGATAAATTGTAGGAAAAAATAAAATTCAGTTTTTTTTATTTCACTGGCAAACCCCTATCTTTTTTCTGAAAGCAGGGTTTTTCATAGTCCTTCCATGCAGGATATCTATTAGAAATGCTTGGTTTTAGTGAGGGCCAAAAAATAACAGTAAGAACTAAATTGTAAGTTATTGGGGAAAAATAATTACTATATTTTTGAAAAATGGTAAGGGGGGAGCTAAAATATGTATTCTTTTCAAGCAAAAAGTGTATTCAAAAAAATAAATATATAAAAAAATATCTACAATAAAATGAATAAAATCATAGTAAATGAATGAATGACAAAACAAACAAAAGTATTACAACATTGATTATATATGAGTGAGAGATGATGATATGGACCAAATGAAGACTGTTGATTCAGAATTGGGAGTCATTTATCTATTTAACATGTGTAGTCATGTATATCAGTTGTATGAGGTAGATTGGATGGATTGATGAAACTTGAAAGTCTTTTCAAATTCTTATATAAATACACGAAGACAATAAAGAGAAAACACTGAAGATACATACTATAAACCATCAGTAATGCAAGATCTTGAAGTAAAGTTAAAATTGTCTTACCTAAAACTGAAAAACTCAAGAATTACAAAATTGCAACAAATAAACAGTACTATAAATAAAATCATGATATATCTTACCTATTGTAGAACCAAGAAGAGATGAAGATCTTGAAGTAAAGTTAAAATTGTCTTACCTAAAACTGAAAAACTCAAGAATTACAAAATTGCAACAAATAAACAGTACTATAAATAAAATCATGATATATCTTACCTATTGTAGAACCAAGTAGAGATATGGTTCTTTGCCAACATGTAAAGCAAAGTGGCATAAGTTGCATGGGGTTGAAGTAATTGAAGTATGACTACAAAACTTCAACAAATGAATATATAATGTTTCTGTAATTATACAATAAATGTACAATAATATAAATAAAATCATGATATATCTTACCTATTGCAGACTCAAGTAGAGATATGGTTCTTTGTCATCATGTAAAGCAGGGTGGCTTGGGTTGGAGGGTTGAAGCATGTGATTACAAAAGTGCAACAAATGAATATATAATGTTACTATAATCATTCAACAAATGAACAATAATATAAATATAATCATGATATATCTTACCTATTGCAATACCATGTAGAGATATGATTCTGAGACTGCATGTGGGCCATATGTGTTGTAGCTGTGTAGGATATAATATGTACATAGGCAGTGGAGTTGTGCTGCTTCAGGCATGGTAATCAGCAAAACAGCCTCTCTCTTCACTCCTACACAGGGGGATGCATCCATATTCCACACAGCCAAAATAAGATGCTTGCCAACACACCTTCTTTTGATGGATTTCTTATGACTGTGCAGATCAGCTATACTATGGCACCTGGGTGGATACGTGTGAATTCACCAATAAGGTTGGATGATAAAGCTACTCTATATTCCAGGTTTGATTTAGGCTGCATTTGCTTTTGGGTCATGTATAGAATGTATAAAATGTAGGAATTAGTGATAGTTGTATCAAAACAATGTCAGAATAAGCACATAGGCCAACATTTAAACTTTATATCCCAGACATACATAGTTCATTTCTGGTTTGATAAATCAAGCCCACCCATGAAGCAGTTGTATTTTTTTTATTGCATTTGAACATGGATATGCATTATGTGTACCATCCTTATGTGTTGTAGCAATAATACCAACTCCAGATGGTGGATAAACATTATTGATTATAATAATTGGCTTCTTATTTATCCAAACTAGAAACTCAAGACCACTGTCATTTACAGAATGGAAGTCTTTTCTCTGCATCTGTTTATAATTTTTAGCTTTCTCACAGATGCTAACTGGAATAACATTTCTATCAGCTTTCAGTGTGCCACACCAATTGATTTTATTTATAGATAGCTTTTCTGTTAATTGTTTACTAGTAAAATATCTGTCGCAAAAACAATATGATTCTGTTTAGCAAGTTATGGCAAAACTACTGACAGCACTGCTTGGGATTCCAGATTTAGGCCAGCATCTGAAGTTGCACTTTTTCTTGTATACAACTCCATATGGTGCACATATCCATTATGGCTATTTGAACAGACCCACCATTAGAAACCTCATTTTATTGGTTTTGAGGCATCATACTGTTTTATAGTGTTATGACCCTTGAATTTAGTAATTGCTTCATCAATTCCTACTACTTGGTACATATGATATGCAGCCTTGAAGTTAACATTACAGTGATAAATAATTGGACTTATTTTATGAATTCTATCATGCTCTTTACCAGTAATTGGTGGCATGTTTTTTTTTTTTTGTCGTTGAAATGCAAATTATTTAGAAATTCCAAAAAAGAAATCTCAGGTAGTACTGGTCAATGCAGAAATTCATTTTTAAACCTAATATATTTTGAGTTTTGTCACATGTGATATACTACAAACATGAATTACCATGCCTAAAATGCATTCAACTCAGTATGTGACAGATTGACCCACTTCAATACTGCTTTCCACTCTGAAGCATACCTATTTCTTTCAGCACACATATGATCATATAATTTTCTATCAGAAAATAAATAAAAGAAATCAGTAGTTGAGTATTCACAGGTGATGAGAAATTCTAATCCTGGAGACTTAGTAAATTTTCCGATTGGCATGCATGCTTTATTATTGTTACTAAAAACAAATCTGAATCAAGTCAAGATGAAACCCCAGCATCAGCTGAGTCACCATCCTCACCACTCCTACAGATGATTTCACTAAGCTTTTCTTTATTCTTTTGGAAACTGCACCTTCTTGATCATCTGATAAATCATCTGATTAGTCACTAGAAGAAACATAAAAAGAAGCCTCAGAAACACAGCCATCATTGATGGGGAAAATCCTTGTCTGAATCAGACTCAGAATCAAAATCAAATTTGCTGGAGAAAGACACCATGTTGTCCAATAAAATTATTTTACGTTCACTAAATCTAAAAAAAATGAAAAAAAAAATAAAAAAATTATAAAATGTACTTTACAAAAAAAGCTATAGAAAATCGACCTTTCATCACAGAGAAAAAATACTTAAACCGTCTGAAAGCTAAAAAGATGGTGGAAAGAATGAACAAAGAGTCATGAGTATTATATTTTTACCATTTCTATACAAATGTAGCTGGAATTCTAAAACTTTTGAGCAGGGGCACTCAGAGGTGATTTGGGTTCAAAGGGTTAAATGAAAACATATCTATTTAGAAGAGAGAATTACAGACATAGAAGAAGTGTTTATATAACTATGAAATGATTCAACAAATTGTTTGTGCTGCTTTAATATGACCTTGCCATTGTTCTCTTAGATGTGTTCATCTTTGCCATAGTAGGTAGGTCTGTAAAAGAAAAAAAAGTTTAAAAATATCACTCTAGTCTAAAATAAAAAGTGATGTTACTATCATTAAAAATATGTTTTCTTTGCCAAGAGATATGATTAACCTTTGCTGACTTTTTCAAAATACTACCAAATATTTAACATGTAAGAAGATCATGGTTAAACATCCTAAATTGGAGATTGAAGAAATAATATTTTTTCTTGCCTAAAAATAAAATAAAGAGAACTACCATTTGTGATTAGTCTGAAATAAGAGGAACAATAATGGTTTGCACAGTGGAAGAAAAATATTTTTAGTGATGACCCTGTAATACTAATAGAGAGTTAAAATGGATCAATTTACTGACAACTTTCTAGAATTGCAAAAAAAAAAATCAAATACCTAAACAATTGGAACTTTAGGAATAAAAATAGATGTAAGCACTTATATTAACAGAAAAAATATGTTAAGACTATTTTCATATTTATCTCATGTGATAAAATCTTAATGAGGAAAATGATGAAGTAATATACAATCAGTCCTTACATGATATTGGATTATAATTTAATATTTGTTCTGCTTTTAAATGAATTATGTATTTGATTCTGTAAATATATTGACTTAAGAGTAATTGAATACATATTGTAACCGACGAATTTACTAATGCTGATTATGATGGTGCCCTTTTATAACGGGATACATTACACTAACTTTTAATTAGTATTTTATCAAAATCAAATTTTTCCAATTCTAATAATTATATTTAATAATTCACGTACTATACATTTTCCTATGAACATTGACGATTAGTTTACTAATCTAGTCATGCTATAGCTCACACCTTTTTTGTAACAGATGAAAACTGCCTGTGCTGGGTAGAAATATCAATCTGATCTGAATAAAAACTAATCTAATTTTAATCTAATCTAGCTCAATCAGGTCGCCATTATGTAATGAACTATCATAAAATACTAATAATTGTTACTAAAGCCTAATTTATTTAAGCTATACGTAAAACGAAATATGAGATTATCTGCTGCAGACATCAACAAATCCATCATGATTACAAAGTAAACTTCAATAAGCAGTGAAACTGTATATCATTGTCCTAAACAATAATATATGATTAAGCTAACTTTTTGATTAATTATTGGAAGAAAGTCAATTCAAATCAATAACTAAACTAGATTCCACCACACTTTATTAATCTATTGTTATTATAATAATTCAAATCTACTTTAATATTTAATGATACTCCATTTTATCTAAACAGATGAGCTTCTAACTAATTATAACTGCATTTTATGAAACGTTTTTAAAACATATACACTATTTTAAATGTTGAAATCAAGTAATCTTTTACTCAAATGCACATCTAGTTTAATAAAACGTTAAATACAATGTATAAACATTTCATTCGTAGATTCCAATAAAGCGATACACAATTATTGGTTTGTTTATATTTTAAAATGGAATACTGCCCGAGAATTTATTATCAACAAATCTATTAGACAATTTATAACTCTACAATGTCTAATCACATTATATAAAATATATCTTAACTTTCTACTGGATGTTTATTAATTTATAATTATTAATATTATTTATTTGAATCTTCAATCAATCGAATGTGAAATTGATTTCAGCAACAATTAAACTATATAACGATAATTGACAGTTTTTCATATCAAAGATAATATTAAGTTAAACTAGTCAATGAAATTTGTTATCTTTAGAAAAATTTAAAAAGTATTTAAGACAAGTCATTCTAAACCAATGACAAAATACGATCTATTTAGACTTTTATGATGAGACTAGATAAGCAAAGAAATAATCAACTCTAAGCTAATGACATTTATCTGTAATATTAACTAAAATATATATAAGCACATACTCGAATGAAAAAATAAATATAAAGTTTATATATAAATAAGACAAAAAATTTATAATATACAAAACATATATTATTTTATATTCTAATTTACTTACCAAATTGAGTTTCAATCTTGAACTGAATTTTAAATAACAAAATCATCTTATGCAATCGAAATAAATAACTAAAAAGGCTCATGACATTTAAATCAACTCAATATTGGATTATAAAAAAAATTGGTAAAATTAATAACAAAATACAATAGAAGATTAATCTGTATTTGTAACTGATTAAAATAAAAAGAAATGATAAAAAAAAATGTATGTGGGTAACTCTAAAACGTGCTGGAAACAATAGTGACATGTATATGAAAAAAATGAATGGAAGGAGAAGTTTTGAATATTTTAATGAAAATTTTTATATAACAGATACAAAATATAAGCAATTGAATAAAATTGAACTCTTGTTCATTAACATAATAATCGATAAACAAATATAAAATATAACGATATATTAAAATATCTTGTTTGTCCAATGTTTTAAACTAAATTTTACACATACAAAAATCAAATTGGATATTAAAAAAAACATCGAGTTGTATTCATATATATATACTCAGATAAAAGTTTAAATAATCAGTAAAGAAATCTCTCAGAGGATTTCAATACATAAATTCAATTACACCTAAATATGCGATATTTATGATTTAAATAAAATAGAAATCATTCTTTTAAAAAATATAAAAAAATTATATGCACACATATGCATAAAAAATCATATCCTAAGTAAAATTCTGTCCATTTTTATTATCCACTGATCCATCATCTTCTTTATTCTCAATCCTAAGGTGTGGACACGAATTTATTCTCTTGAGTAGAGATAAGGTTCAGATAGAATAATCCCGTTAAATCAAGTGAAGACTTTTAATAGCAGCCCTTTTTTCTTCCTCTCCTTTTGAATGAGGAGATTGGAGTTCAACTTACTTATTAATAATATAATATAATTCAGTTGATCCTGCATATTTTCTTGGTTTGAAAATATAGTATCCATCAATAGTTACATTCCTATTTTTTCTTTAAAACATGGGATCTCTTTCCTTTAAAAAAAAAGCCATATTTCATACAACACATTTTTTGATAGGTTTCTGTTCTTTCACATTTTTTTTTTGTCTTCTTTGGAACATTCTTCAACTAGCTTCCCTTCAAACTTAATGGCCAGAATGTTAATTCTTTTTTCTTCCATATTTTATAGCTTCAAAATTAAAAATAAAGTTTGAAAGATTTGTTTCTCAAAGAACTGAGAAACGTGTCAGTCCTCAGCAATGGAAAAGATGATAAGTTGCTATTAAATTATTTTCTGGCTATTTAAACTACCTTTTTCTGACATTATAGCTGTCATAAAAACTGTTGAAATTTACTAAAATAAAGCTCAATGAAGAATGATATGTTCGAGCAGATTTCCCTGCTTTGTTTTGCAAGTGCTATGTAAGTTTTGAGAGAAATGGATATATTGAAATAAAATCTAAGTTCGATATGATTTTTCTTTATTATTTTTAAACCAAAATAAAGAATTGAGATTATAACCTTGATTCATTTTATAAATATAAATAATTTACATATGTTTTTTTAATAATATTTTTTTAAAATTAATTTACAAACAAAAATATTTAACACATAATAAACATTCAAGTATGTGTAATAATGTTACTATGGTGACTGCAGTAACAGAAATTAAACTATTCAAGTAAACTTTTATTTCACACTGAACTATTTCCAAAATTTATTTATTTGTCTATATGTTTTACTTGAGTTTGATTATAACAAATTTCATATTTTGAAGCCAAAATTACCAGTAAACAATACTATTTAAAAAGCTTTAAGTTGCCATGGTTATCAATTTAAACTTTTATTTTCAAGATCTCCCATTATCCATTTATCAAGTAAAAGAAAAAACCAAACAAGATCAACAAATTTCTTTATTTTTTTATACTTTGATTAAATCTGAATACTCACAATATATATATATATATATATGTGTGTGTGGGTGTGTGTGTGGGTGTCATTTTTTTTAAATTTTTGATTATTTATTTGATGTTTGATTTTTGATTTTTATAATTAAAACATTGTTCAAGCGTCAGTGAAAAAAGAAGAAAAATATTTATGTTAACTTATTAAGAGTGAGGAGTAATAGAAATTATTAAAAGCCATTATGTGAAGTGCTTTTTGATTATATTTGATTGTATTAAAAGATATTTCGGTAGAGATTATTGTGTAGTGAGGAGAATATTGATACACATTTCTTTATGCTGCCTGAAATAAAGTTTTCTTAACTTTAAAACTTTATTCATTTTTTTATAATTCTCATTCTTGCATATCTTCAATTCAATCAGGAATTAATGTTATCCAAGCCATTGATTGATGTTGATAGGTTTATTACTAATTAATAAAAGATGGTTTGAACTGGTCATTCATCAAAGAAGACATGAGATAGTATTACAATGAGACTTTATTAATGGTACCATTTTCAAAACAAATGAAAAATGATCAGAGAGTTCAAGTCTGTAAAACAATATTTGCATTATATGCTGTCATGTTGATACACTGATGGTAAATATATTTACAAATGAATAATAATAGAAAATGTTATTATCATTTGGGCAATGTTAGCAGCAATATTCTGAGAAACTCATAAATTCTTTTAGTATGCTAGTTCCAATCTTTTGATTATCTTCATAATTAAACCCCATTACTACATATATGTATATTATTTATAATTATACAGAAAAGCATTTACAGGATATGATTTTATGTCCTGTCATAATAGAAAATGTTATCAATTTTAACTGTTAACATTGTTTTATATTGAAAAAAAAATTAACAAATAAAATATATAAAACAAATTACAATTAGCATAACATAGAGAATTGTATGAATATATATATATGTGTGTGTGTGTGTAAAATAAATTTATTCATTAATTGATCAATAAAAATGAATTGAACTTTATATACTGAGGTAATATATATATACAGTTGTATAAATGATGTTTTATATATATATATATATATATGTTTTGGCTCTATCACAGTAAGCTTTATTCAGTGATCCAGTATGTAAAATTTTAAATTTTAAATAGTAATAATTTATTAATATATTAAAAATCAGTGTGTAAAAATCAGTTATAGATTGAAATACTTCTTGGATTATAATTTTCCAATTAAGCAAAATCTCACCCATAAAGATCCTGAAAGTGAAGATGATTTGGACTGTTAGTAATGCACTGGAAAATGTGATAGAATGGATATGAATCTCATAAACATTTTTATCAGCAGGTCTAGTGGCAGCTCTATCAAATAATATTTTAATAGTATTAAAACCAATTTTGAAGTATGAAAATATTGAGCACTTTATTATTATTATTAAACAGTAATTAAAAATAAACAACAAAATCAATTTATAATTTTTCAATAAACAATCTTTAAATATATTGTATTGTAATTTAAAATAATATAAAATAGTCTAGATGATTGTCAATGGAGGTACAAATTAACTTATTCACATTGTTGAGTAGTGGCCCATTTAGGACCAATCATTCATTGTAATACAAAGTATAAATCATATAACAAGTTTGGGGGGGGGGAGGGGACTTTAAGAAAAAAATCGGAATAATAAGACATCAATTCTACACTTATAAAAAAAAAAGTAAAAAGAAAAGCTGAAAAGTAACAACTTTAAGAAAATTTGAACAAAACTTCAGGATTATGTGGAATTAAAAGGATAGAGTAGAAGCTTTATAACTCTGTATTGTTTCAACACTGTTTTTATCAATCTGATGATACCTAATGTGCCTACTGGAGAAGCTAGAATGACCACCATCTGGATAATTATTTGCCTCAACAAATACTATTTCAAACGAAGAACAATTCCAGAAAATGTAAGCAATTATTTTTGTTTTGTTTATATTAGTCAATTGTCAGATTTAAAAACAACATGGAAATTATTTAGGTTTCAAAGACAAAGATTAAAGTGTTTTAATTTTCATGCTGGAAAGTATAAAGCAGAAAAATATGTTTGTTATAAATTGTGCTCTTTATAAAAAAAATAATTAAAAATAATATTGAATAAAAGTGAGAAAATATCAAGTAGACAAATTTAAAAATTCATTTTATATTTTAAGTCATACCAAGTTTAATCAATTTACAAAGGAAAAATGCATGAATTTATTTATTATTCTCTTTAAAGAAGAGCACTTATCTGCCATGGTGTTCAACGCGAATTTGCTTAGTTATTGAAAATAGAAAAAAGACAGATTATTAATGTCAAGTAAATTGTATTGATAATTGCTCACAATTGAAGAAATTGTTCTTAATATTATTAAACATATTAATTTGCTGAGAGAAATGAATAAATCAATATTTACTTTTTAGTCTTATTGTGCAACTTGCAAATTAATAATTTTTAAAATGTTTTAAAAGTACCCAAATCATTTATCATTATGACAGATATCTTCATGAAGGGAAAACAAAATAATGAATCAATAAATAATTTTTAAAAGTTAAGCTTGTTAATAATAAGGAATCTACAAATTCACTTAAGGAAAATTATCTATAAAATGTATGGATAAATCTATATTAATCGTCTTACACTCAGAAAAGAAAAGCGTTGAATATTGTCACTATGCTAGCATCAAACATAATAATAAAAATATATATTGTGACCTTTTATTTAGGTCCCTGTATTAAATAATCCAAAATTTTAAATCATAATAATATATCTAGCATGAAAATCATAATAAGTGGCTTTCAATAAAGACTGTTCTGGATGTACTAGGAAATTGCTTGAGTGGAGATGAGATTTCAAACCCAGTGGAGGTTTGAAACTAGGAATAAAATAGTAATTTAAAAATATTGTCATTAATTGGTAGATAAATATACTGCTATTTTATTATTGTTGAATAGCAATTAAAATAAATAAACAATTAAATTAAATTTATTAAAACTTGTAAAATAAATAGTTATAGTCAATTACTTAAGCATATTTTTTTAGGTAGTGAATCTAAAGCTGTCTTGAATAATTATGGGTAGTTATTAAAAATGAAGCCATAGGGGGTAATATTAATTATTCAAACTAAGATTATTGGTGAATTTCTTACCACAGTGCAATGGGATAAAAGATATATATTATCTAAACAAAATGGGGGGGTTGATTAAGAAAAACAAGAACTAAGCAACCACAGACCTTAACTCTGATATAAAATAAGGAAGAAAAAAACTAAAAGTCAGAAAATTTTGGCATCTAATTGAATGGAATTATAATATTGATATCTAAAATGACTGAATAGAAAATCTCAAAGCCTTGCTATCATTTCAAACACCTTTCTCATCAATTGATAGTATTTAAAAGTTATGCTGGAAGAGAAGTGGAAACTTTGTGCTTCATAACTGTCTCACATAAATATTGCTTCAAACCCAGAAAAATTCAAGAAAAAGTAAGCTTTTGCTTTTATCTTGTTCATATGTTTAAAATCTTATCTTTAAAAATGATGCATAAATTATTTATAATTAAACTAAAGAGGTGATAATGTTTGTATTTTCGCACCACTAATAAACATAAAGCAAAACAGATGTTCATTTGAAAATTGTAATTTCTAGAAAATAATTCAAAATAATTTTAAAGAAGGATTTTATAAGATATTATAAATAAATTAAAAAGTCATTTTTGAATCATCTAACTTTTAATAAAGTAAAAAAAATAATTGTGTGATTTTATTCTCTATTCTCATCTGCCAATTTTTAATAGTGCCAATTTTATGTAATGATAGAAATAAACCACTACAAATTCATTAAAAGTGCTCAAGATATCATTAATAATTGGATAAATTCATTTTAATATTGTTAATTATATAACACTTTGCTAATGAAAATGGAACAAAATAATTATTTGCTTATAAAAGTTTTCTGTGCAATGCATATAAGTAAGATCTTAAAGATGGTTTAAAAATGCCCTGACTGTTTAAAGATTGTTACATATATATTACCATGGAGGAAAGAATAAAATTAACAAAGAATTTTAAAAAAGATAAATATGTTAAGTGTAATAAAATTCTACTCATTTTCAAGAAAAATTATCTGGATTTTAAATATAAATAAATGATTTTAGTTATACTTCACTTGAAACGTTTACAGAATAAGTCAATAAAGGTCTTTAAAAAGTTTGTTTTGAAGATTATAATAATCTATACAATTATTAGGTAAAATTATCTCCAGAAAAATGGATAAACTGATTTTAATTATGATACACTTGAAGACATTTGAATATTGCCTTATTATATTAGCATCAAACAGGATAATAAAGTATATATGTGTAGCCTGGAATGTTTGCTCATCATAATATCCATTTTTATTATTCTAACTCACCAGGATGGAATAACTTGAACAAATAGGATAAAATTTTAATGGATAAGAATGTACTTTTATTTTTTTTTTATTGCTGTGTTATGTATATTACTTATGTCACGTGTTATTTGGGAATTTTGTTTTGTAAAACATATGTTTTATTGTGGCATGGAAAAATATATATTGAGTTAAAGAAAGAAAAATGTGTAAAATATATACATCTATTACATGTATTGTTATTAGTTTTTCAGTTAAGGGAAAACATGATATCTATATATATATATATATATATATATATATATATATATATATATATATATATATATATATATATATATATATATATATATATATATATATATCATTTACCTTGAGAGAGTTGAGAGAGATCTTTACTTCTCTCGTATTTTAAAACAGATTTTAATGTATTTTATTAAAAGTAAACAGACAGATATTTTAGTCAAAGATACTAGAATGGCCAAATTATTTTCTTATATAAAAGAAAATTTAATATAGGTCTTTTTCATTTTGTAATTTTGTATAGAAATGAACTTGTCCACTTTGAATACAAATGCAGGTTTGATCTTTATTGCTTAAATACATTGTGCTCTCTCTAACAAACGAATAATTGTCATTTTAAAATAATTAATGATCATTTGACATATGTATTTTGGTTTTTCTATTGATATATTAATGTTTTTGCATTGTAAAATGGAATATGTATATCTCCACTGATATTGTTGGTATTGTTTTACCTTGCTATAATATTGAGAATGATTAGTGACAGTTTTTAGATGATAGGATGTTCCAATAGAATGGCATCCAATAGATTAATATTAATATTGAGCATGGGATTATGGAGAGTCACCTAATGCTGAATCCATGAGAGAAAAGATTGGTTGAGGCTAAGTAATAATTAATGCTTGTCAGCATAAATAATCCTAAAAAAAGGATATCCATGGTCTGAATTCTATTTTTTCGTGATGAGAAAAGGACACACATGTGTATATGCATAGAGAGGTAGTAGAATTTGCCATATTATTATACAACTGTCATGTTATTTTATAGAGCCTCCATTTTTAGTGGTAAATGCCTCATGATGATATAGAGTTAGTTTTTTCCACCGTGTATGGTGAAAAATAGTAGTTCATAAATCATATAGCAAGGACAAAATATTTTTAGATTGAAGAACACTGACTTATCTATAGTGTTGGCCTAATTATAATAGTGTTTATGATGTTGGAGGATCATTATCAGTTATAGACAGATCAAACTAAGATCTATTAATAATTGTAGAACTTATAGATGTAAAAGCAAGAAATGCACATTGGCAGTGTGGATCCAGCTTCATCAAATAATGATTTGACAATGGATTGGTAAGATCAGTTAAGTATTCAATAATTGAGTTGTGGACATAGGTAATGTTTTAGTAAGATCTATATGTATTTGACTTTTGATGTTCATTTTTACTTTAAGGCACCAAACCTATTCATTTCAATTTTGAATCAGTTATTAATTGTGCAGAATATGATAATTGCCCTTATCATATTTTGATAAAAGAAAGGGCTTTAGGATAATGCAATACTTTATAATTTTCTTTGAATTCTAAATTTAAACTTTGTGCTTACCCTAAAGTTCTAAGTATACTGTTAGTTGTAATTTAAGAGCTAGTTTACCTTAAATAAGTTTCATTATCTTATTCTATACATTCAAATATCAGCCTTTAACCGTTTCACTGACGATTTTAGCTATTAGCCCTCTACTTAAACTGATTCTTTTAGTTATTGGCCCTCTACTTAAATTTGAGAACAATGTAATTGGTCTGTGTCATTTGCAATCAGTTCTTTTGTTAAAATATTAATCTAAAATACACAGAATTTTTTTAATTCAGCTTCTAAAAATTGAATAATTTTAGATTCAAATTGGTTAAATGTAACGAAAAAATAAAAATAATGTTAATAACTGTCGAAAAATATAAGAAAAATGTGTAAAAAATAGGTAGCAGTAAAACAAAAGAATTATAACCCAACCAATGATTGTGCCGTTATTCAGATCAACAGCGGTCGAGTAATTCTCTTTTTATTTCCAGTTTGCTTATTTCTCTTGTAAAATTTAAAATTTTTCAAATCAAACTTTATATTTCCATAAAGTAACATCAAATCTTATTTATGAATGTAAAAAACTACGATAGATGTTATTATTTACTTCAATTACGAACGTACACAGCTTCGTTGTCGTGTCTGAATCTTCATTTAGAAACACACCTTAGGAATTTCCTGATTACGTTATGTAGCAATAATTATTTTTTGTTACGGAATATTTCTCCAAATGTATTTTTCTTCTAATATTTAAAATTTTCCAAGTCAAACTTTATATTTTGATAGAGAACTATATTTTATTATTTGTGAACATAAAAAATTGCAATAAATGTAATTATTACAACAAAATCATTACGAATGTGTATAACGTGAATTGTCTTTGTTAGTGTTGCTCGTTTGTGAATCTGTCATTTAGAAACATGCCTAGAAGATTTGGTAGTATGCAATCAGAGAACAAAGACAGAGGGGTGTAACAAGTCGGCTGTCAAAATTATTGATTTTTTTGAAAAAGTATAACGCTATATGCGGATGTTTTTAGAACTAAAATTGAAAGCATTGAATTTCCTATCAAATAAGTCTAAAATGAAGAAATTGCGACCAAAATTGACCAAGAGATGGCGCATGCAAACATTAAACGCATCACATCGCGTTGCATACAGACAAAAATTTTTCAAAAGACGTGGCGTCTCTGTAACTTTCATCGAAAAGGTTAAGCTAATTGTGCATATGCTTTGCGAGTGTTAATAATAAATGAATACTTTCTCACCAATACAAGATATAGTATTTATGCAGGAATAAAAGGAATCCTCTTATTCCTACAACTCAAATGCTTATATATGAGCAAATCTGAAGTACTGGCAAGTAAAGCATGAGGATGGAACCATCACTTTAAATTATTATATATGATTTCTGAATAGGCTAAATAGTAATAAATGATATTTTGAATCCCATTTTATAAGCAGGTTGTATCATTTTCTGAGTATATAATCAATGGGATACCAAGTATTTTCCCATCCATAAGTTATTTTAATATATTATTTTTAGTTCATGTCATGTCTTTGAATTAACATTTGTAAATATTGTAAATAAAGTTTGTTGTGTTTAAAAATTTATTTAGTTGCCTGTAATCTTATTGCTAATTACCACATATACACTCTATTATTGTTATTGCTATCGACCTATGAGAAGATTATATAAATTGAAATAATCATCAACCAATATAATACTATTAACTATATTATGCTATATCATAATAATTTTGTTAAGCCTTATAATTTATTAGTACATCTAATGCATTATCACACAATAATCAAAATGTTAATAACTTAGAGTACAGATTATTTTAAGTAATAGATTAAAAGTTAAATATAATCTTGATTTGATTGATCTAGTTAAATCCGCAGAGCTATTATTCACTGATATTGATCACATGATTTATAATTATTTGAGAAAAGGAATTTGGTAAGTTATTGTATTTATTTATTAAAAAGGTATTCCTATTTCTTAAATATTAAAGTGATAAGAGTTATTGAGTTCATAAAATTTATGTGTAACTGCTAAATTTAATTCTTAATTTGAGTTTATATTGAAAGCTGTTTTGTGCATTATGTTTGGGTAGTGGCATAATCCCTCTTACTGACATAAATATATTGTATATAATGATTTTGAGTGTTTGAACCCTGAGAAGAATTAGTTGTTAAGTTTCAAGGTAGAATTTAAATTTGTAATAAATTTTATATCTAGTTAATTATTGTAGTTGGACTTGAAATAGATTACTTTCACTGTTTTATGAAAGTCAACCAAACTTTAAGGTAAATTACTTATTTTGGCATAAATGTATAGTTTGTTTTAACTTCATGATAAATATTCTGGTTGTGTCAAGCTTGAAATCCCTATTTTTATTTAGCTTATCTTTTACCATTTGATACAATATTAGTTTATGGTTTATGATTTCAGCCTCCATCATTAACATTGTTCTTCAATTTCATCTTGATAGTTCTTTTATTTATTCATTCTCATTTGACATCAATTCATTATCATAATTGATTAATCATACATTAACTTTTATTCTTTTATCATCTTAACTATTCATTAACTATTATTCTATCATCATGTTAATCATTCATTATTCTCATACATCTTCAGTCTTTCTCTCTTCAGTCTTAGACTCATTTCATTCCATTATTTAATTATTACTTATTTCCATCATCCATTTATTCATATACATCATAATTTATTTATCATTTCATTTGTCCCAGTTATACACATAATGACCCCATTGTTTTATTATATGAAATAATTAATTTAAGCATTTTCTATTTCTTAATTTTGCCTATGAATGAACATGTCTACTTTGAATATAAAATGTAGGTTGATTTTCATTGTGTACATGTGTATGGCTTGCTATAACAAAAGTATAATTATTATTTTAAAATAATGAATGGCCATTTGACTTTTGTGTTGGTGTTGTTTATTAATATATTAATAGTTTCTGCATAGTGAAATGGAATATTTATGTTTTCACATTTATTATTAGGATTATTTTATCTTGCTATTGCATTAATAAGGATAAATTTGGGTGTGTTTTTTTGCCCTTTAATAAAATATTTAAAAAAAAGTGAGAGATAAATAGCTCTCTCTCTCTGTCTCTGTCTAAATAAATGATAAGTATGTTCCACATATAATGGCATCAAATAGAATACTATTAATATTGTGCATGGGCTGATGGAGATTACCCCATTGCTGATTAAATGAGAAGATGATATTGTTGAGGCTGAATCATAGTTAGGGCTTAGTTAGCATAGTTAATGGCAAGAGAGGATTCCCATGGTCTGAATTCTATTTCCCTGTGATGAGACAATGCTCACACTTATATACCTATGGAAAGGTATCAGAATTGGCCATATTGTTGTACAACTATCATGTTGTTTTGTAGAGCCTCCCTTATTGTTTGGTCCCACATGAGGTTATATAGTTAGTTTTCCACCATGGTTGATGAAGTTTATTTTTTCCAAATCAAATGGCAAGGATAAGATAAAGCCAGATTAAGGGACACTCATCTATCTATAGTGTTGGCCTAATTGGAATAGTGTCTATATGATGTTGTAGGATATTCATCAGTTTATAGACAAACCAACCCAAAACTAACTAGTGATTGTAGAACTTGTATATGAAAGAGCAAGAGATACACATGGGCAATGTGTATTAATCTTCATCAAGCAGTGACTTAACAATGAATTGGTAAAACAAGTTAACTATTAAATGATTATGTTATGGACATAGGCAATGTTGTGAGTGTCATGTGTGCATTTAACTTATGATGTCTGTCCTCACATCAATACAATGAATTTTTTTGTAGTAAATGATAATAAATTATTAATTGTGCTGCATATGATAATTGCCCTTATAATATTCAGACAAATAAAATAGCTACAGTTTAATATACTAAATTATAATGTAGAGTTTTAGATTTAAAAAGTTGAGTATATCCCAAAGACCTAAATATATTTTGTTTTATAATTTAAATGCTAAGTTAGGTTTAAGAAAGTTTAACTATCTTATTTTATGAGAGAGGATAATAAAGAAACATATCCCATAATACTAGTGATACTATGAATAATGTATTAATTTGTCTTACTTATTATGTGTATAGTCAATGGTATACCAGTTATTTCAATATCTAATTTTATTTAATGAATTCATCTTATTTCATGCAAGATGTGTGAAATAAAGTTGTAAATAATGCAAATAAATCTTGTGTTAAAACTTTATTGAGCTGTCAGTAGTCTTGTTGCTAATCCCCCCCCACACATTATTATTGTTATTGCTATTGACACATCATCTGATTATATGGATATCATCATCAATCAATATTGTATAGGTCAATATGTGTTGGTATATCATAATAATTTCGTTGAGTCCTGTGGTTTATGAGTACACCTAAGGCATCATTACTTAATAATCAAAATATTATTAACCTAGATTGCATATTATTTTAAGTGGTATACTAAAAGAAAAACACTTAATATCGGTTTAATCAGTTTATTGGAACTCACAGATCTATCATTGAATGATCTTGATCACATTGTTTATAATTAATTGAGAAAAGAATTTGGTAAGTTATTGTGTTTAACTATTCTTAAAGCTCCAAGTATATAATAATTATGGAATTTATAAAGTTTCTTTGAAATTAATAAATATTGTTTGTTAATTCGATTTAGTATTAAGAGCTGTTTTGTGTGTTATATTTGGGTAGTGGCAAAATCTCTCTCACTGACCCAAGTATATCTTGTATAACAAACTTTCAGTTACATGAACCCTGAAAAGAATAAGTTATATTAATCTGCAATATAGAATTTGAATTTATGGTATATTTTATATCTAGTTAATTATTGTAGTTGGATTTGAGTTGTGTTACATTCACTGTTTTATGAAAAGTCAACCAAACTTTAAAGTATAAATTGCTTCTTTTGTCTTAAATGTATATCTTGTTTTGAATTTATGGTGAATATTCTGGTTTTGGTAAGCTTAGAATCCCTATTTCATTTAGTTATATTATGATACCTAATTCAATATCAATTTAGAGTTCTGGACATCATCTTCCATCATCCTCATTCTTCTAATCTGTCATTTCAATCTTACTTTATTTATTTATCCTTCTTTCATCCTAATTATTATCCTAATTAACCCATCTTTTACTAGCTCTTATTCCAATATCATCTTAATTATCCATTAACTCTTATTCTACCATCATCTTAATCCTTCATTATTCTGATACATCTTCATTCTTTTTTCTTCATTCTCAGACTCCTTTTATTTTATTATTTAATTATTACTTATTTTCATCATCCATTCAGTCATCTACATCCTAATTTACTTATTACTTAATTTATAATTTTAGTTTTGTATTTATTCCATCCTTCTAATTATTATTCATTTACTGGTTTGCCAAATAATAACCTTTTGTTTGTTTGTTTGTTTGGGGATCTTAAAACTAGTTTTACCAGAAGTTATTATCAACATTAACCATCTTGTGATCTTCTTTAGGTATATAGTTTCATGGGAGCTAAGTCAATAAAGAAATCCTCTCTTCAGTTTAACATTTATTTGTAGGCATATTTCTAGATTGTTTAGAGTAGCTGAAGCTAAGAATATTACAGAGGAGGATATATCACCTTAAAACATGAGTCTAAACTGATTAGACAGTTGTTGATAGAAGGTTTTAGAGAATATGGCTCCCAAACGTGTATGCAGACTAGCTAGATTAGTAAGAAGGTTACAATATATATATATATATATATATATATAGTTATACAGTTAATATATATATATATATATATATATTAACTGTAAACCCGAAATATCATACCTAATGCTTGGCAAAAAAATTATATAAATCTTTAAAATGGACAATGTGGACCATACGGTATAATGGACAGAATACTATGGCTGTGTAGACACCATAACACCTGTAGACAGTATTTTACCACTATCTAGTGAATTGAAATTCAAATATGAATTAATTATCTTTTGGAAATTTTATACACACAATTTCTAGATATTGCATATATCTTATATACGAAAATAAGTGAAAAGTTTTCTGGTGTCCATTGTCCTTTGAGTAAAATCTTTAAATAAATTTCTATGGGAAAAATATATTTATGAGCATCAGTTGTTAGCTGACCTCAAGCACCAGACTTACTAGTAAGGTAAGAATCATACTTTCCCTACTTTTCTTATCTTCTGTGGTGCCAAACCCAAGCTGGCTCATTCTCAGGGTTGGGAGGAAAACCTATTGGATGAATAGAGGTATGTGAAAAAATATATAAATATATATATATATTTGAATGCTCTTTTTTCCTCTCTTTAAATCTTTATTCCCCAAGTTAATTGCTCTAATTTATTTCTTAAATGTTAGACTTGAGTCTAAAATATGCTTAATGTATATATGCTTATTCATATCAAGCATATTTAAATAATTTTGTGACACATCTTGGCAGGTAAAGTAATAGTGAATATAGATGATAAATCAATATATGATTCCAATTATAAGATAAATATATGACTTTTATTATCAATTCATTAATATATTATTTATAAAATCAAAATTATATATATCATTCCCATATCAAAATATAACAAAGCAATAACCATAAATAAAACAAAAAAATCTTAATACATAACAAATAAATGTTGATTAATATATATATATATATATATATATACACACACATGCTATAGTTCAATTTAATAACTTAATCATGTAGAATTATTCAGAGGGTAACAAGAGGTAATTTTAAGTTATATTATGATAAAAGAATCATATTACCTGGCAAATCCCAGAGTTTGGATAATGACATATTCAGTTACATAGGTGTACATTGTTCTAAGTTTATGGTCCTTAAGCAATCAAGGTTTTTTTTTATTTAAGTGGAATATCTATTTTCAACGAAGTCCGGCATTAAGGTATATTTGCAGTATGAACGAGATGTGAAGTAAAGTAATAATGACATAATCTTTCAGTAGGAATTTGTTTATACTATTAGATTCAATCCTTTTAATTTCATTCTATATTTTTCAATGTAGTTTATTGGTGAGTTTTTTTAGTTCTTCTGCAGGCAGGTGGTAGGTAGAATCAGCTTTGTACCTGTAGTGGATTGTGACGCCCTTCACATATCTGCTGTTAGCCTGGCATTATGACAATTAACCTTCTATAAATTGATTCAGGATACATCTATTTTGCAAAACAGTTAATTCAAAAGAAAAACTTTAATGTCCCTTACAGCAACACAAGCACAGTCATATGAATTCAAATATCAAAGCAATATATATATATAAATTATGATTTACAAAATGTGACTGGTCTCTCCTGCTCAGCTGTTTCAATTTTATTTATTTAAATTCTTTGTCCACTTTCCAAAAAAAGAATTGATCAGAACTTTGATCTCTTTCTCTGGAATGCTTTTTTTGTCTTTTATTCTATCATTCTTGTAATTTTTGGTTCACCGTACATTCATTAGCTTTCTTGGAATTTTTAGAGTTGTTAAGCATTGTATTAAATAACCAAGAATTTACTAGATGCATATACAGTAATTCTTTTTATTACCCTCATTAACTTAAAATATGATCAAAAGAAAAATCTATATTTGAAACAATCGATAACAATAAAAAAATATTTGCATATAACTGTATTTCTCAAATTTGTAATAACGTATTTACAAAAAAAAAAAAAATATTAAATAATTATACCTCTTTAATCCCTTTCCTTTTCCCATTTGTTTTCTTTCTAAAAAAATTCAATACTGATTTCCCTTACACACACACACATATATATATATATATATATATAAATATATATATCGCTCCTCATGCATTATATTACCCTATTGATGACACTTTACATGATTACATGTATCAAGGGTAATGGGTATGTGTTACTTAATTTTCTTGTAATAGGGTTTGAACCCAGCTACTGTTATAATGCCCTGTGTTGGAAAGACTACAAAATGAGGTATACTTATTTTGACATCTAAAAACAATCATAACACACAAAAAATCATTGCAATATATTTTTTTTGTTCTATATATACATTCCTCTATCAATGTCTACATTTACCTTAAATCTGCTGCAGATTGCATTGAATAATATATCAATTTAAAACCACGGCAAAATGAAATGCCTTAACTGACTAAGACATCAAACCCAACAAAATATACACATACAAACAAAAAAACTTATGCACACCTTCTTTATTTTATTCACTCTCTACTTCTTAATGATGGTGATGGGGGATGTGACCCTTTTCCCTGTTCACCATATGACCTTGATAATGGCCAACAGTCTCTCCTTTCATAATTAGGATGCTGTGATGTTCCATTATCTTCTCTTTGGTAACACTTTTGGATCCCTTTCCGATGCCTATCTTTTTCGCACTTTGTCGTTTGAGCATTTTCAACTTTTTTCCTATCCAGCAGTTCATCCTGGTCCTGTGTGCTCATGTCTTAGCAATTCAGCTACTTCGTCAATGGAGGCCTTCCCATTTCCCAGGAGCATCTGTTCAATTTTAATTGGCAAGTTATACTTAACCACCCTAATAATGTTAATTTCCATCATGTTACATGCATCTAATGTGCACAACTTAGCTAACTGATGATGGAAAAACTGTGAATAACTTTCCTGACTAGTCATATCTTAAATTTTTCCTGAATGATATAATATCTCACAATTTCTTGTCTTTCTTTAGACCAGAATGTGTTTCTCACTACTTCCCTATATTCTTGATAAGTCTTGGGTGGATGAAACAGTGAATCCCACCATGACTGAGTGTCTTCCACCATGTTACTACAAGGAATAGGCAATTTGCTTTTTTCAGTCATCATGTTAATGGTAAAATATCTTTCTATGCTTTTTAAATGTTCAATTGTTGCCTCTCCCATTTGCCCCAGAAAACATCTTAATCTTTAGGAACTGGTTTACCTGCAACTGTAATATCAAGCATCTCACTATAGCCTCCTTATCTTGTACTACACTATATTGCTATACTTGGTTTTTCTTTACTCTTTACTTTCTATCCCGGCTTTTGTTTGCTCTTTCTCTAGGTCATCCTCTATTTGGGTTGGGTTTTCTTCCCCTTTGCCTTCCCCTGTCTTCTCATAAAGATTTTTTTCTATTACCAGTATTCTAACCTCATGCTTTTGTGCATATCTAACAACATATCCTGCCTTTTCCTCATTTCCTCAAATCTTAATTCCATTCTTTCTTCCATCTCCTGCAACTTTTTCATAATAATATCCATCATATCAGTCTCCCTTGCCTTATCTGTGCTATCCTTGTTCATTTTCTCTTTCTTTGTTTCTCCTGAACGGGTTTTCATCTACTTTTATTATTATGAAATATCTTTAAGAAAAACGATCCCTGAGTAAAATAAGAACACAATTATATATATAATATGCAGAGTGAAATAATAAGACAATTTATTATTTTTTTCCTTTTCTCTATACAACTTGCTGGGCTCACCACCCCTGCTCACAAAATGCTATGCTGACCTTCACTGCCCTACTGTTGAACACCTAATCCTCACTCCTATTTCTCTCTTATCTGATGCTTTATTTTGCAAAGCAATATTTGTGAGACAAACAATTTAAATTACATTTTTTTTATCAGCCTGGTATTCTCCTACTTTTGTATCCCCATTTATTGGTAAGCCATTTTAACCATTAATCCCATATATCATACCTAATGCTTGGTAAAAAAAGTAAATAAATCTTTAAAATGGACAAGTAGACCACACAGTATAATGGATGGAATACTACAGCTGTCTAGTTGCTATAACACCTGTAGACCGTATTTAACCACTACCTACCAAATTGAAATTCAAATACGAATTAATTATCTTTTGGGAATTTTATACATGCAATTTCTAGATCTTGCACATATCTTATTTCGGAAAATAATTAAAAAGTTTTCCAGTAGCCATTGTCCCTTAGTAAGACCTATAAATAAATTTCTATAGGAAACGTATATTTATGAGTGTCAGTTGTTAGCTGACTTAAGTGCCAGACTCAGTAGTACAATGAGAATTATACATTCCCTACTTTTCCTATCTGATGAGGTGCCCAACCCAAGCTAGATCTTTCTCAGGGTTGGGAGGAACCTATCGGTTGAACGGAGGCATGTGAAGAAATATATGTATTTGAATGCTCTCTTTTCCTCTCTCTAAATCTTTATTCCTCGAGTTAATTGCTCTAATTTATTTCTTAAATGTTAGATTTGAATCTAAAATATACTTAATGTACAAGTGCTTATTCATATCAAGCATATTTAAATAATTTTGCAACACATCTTGGTAGGTAAAGTTATAGGCAAATATAGATGATAAATCAATATCTTATTCCAATTATAAGGTAAATATATGACTTTTATTATCAATTCATTAATATATTTATAAAATCAAAATTATATATATCATTCCCATATCAAAGTATAACAAAGCAATAACCATAAATAAAGCAAAAATCTTAATACATAACAAATAAATGTTGATTTACACACACACACACACACATATATATATATATATATAGTTATAGTTATACACTATAATTCAATTTAATAACTTAATCATGTAAAATTATTCAGAGGGTAATGAGAGGCAATTCTAAGTTATATTAAGATAAAAGAATCATATTACCTGGTGGACCCCAAGGTTTGGATAATGACATATACAGTTATGTATGTGTAGATAGTTCTAAGTTTATGGTACTTAAGCAATCAATGTTTATTTTATTTAAGTGGAATATCTATTATCGACGAAGTTCAGCATTAGTGGGAATTTGTATATGCTATTAGATTCAGTTCTTTTGATTTCATTCTATATTATTGAGTGTAGCTTATTGGTGAGAGGTTCTGGGTAGGTGGTAGATAGAATCAGCTTCATATCTGTAGCGGATGGTGATGCCCTTCACATATCTGCTGTTATCCAACATTATGACCATTGACCTTCTATAAATTGATTCAGGATACATCTATTTTGCAAAACAGTTAATTCAAAAGAAAAACTTTGATGTCCTTTACAGCAACACAAGTATAGCCATATGAATTCATATATCAAAGCAAATATATATATATATATATATATATATATATATATATATATATATATATATATATATATATATATATATATATATATATATATATATATATATATATAAATGAAACTCATGACTTACAAAATCTCCACTATTCTCTCCTGTTCAGCTGTTTCAATTTTACTTATTTAACTTCTTTGTCCACTTACCAAAAAAAAAAATTATCAGCACTTCAATCTCTTTCTCTGGAATGCTTTCTTTGACTTTTGTTTTATCATTTTTTGTATTTTTGGTTCACTGTACATTCATTAGTTTTCTCAGATTTTTTAGAGTAATTAAGTATTGTATTAACTAATCAAGAATTTCCTAGAGTCATATGCAGTAATTCTTTTTGTTACCCTCATTAACTTAAGATATGATCAAAACAAAATTCTATATTTGAAACAATCAATAATAATAAAAAAATATTTGGTATAACTGTATTTCTCAAATTTGTAATAATGTATTTACCCCCAAAAAATTTTTTTTATTAAATAATTATCTCTTTAATCCCTTTTCTTTTCCCATTTGTTTTCATTCTAAAAAAAATTCAATATTGATTCACCCTATATATATCCCTCCTCATGCATTATTTTTAACCTATTGACAACAATTTAAATGATTACACATATCAAGGATAATGGGTACGTGTTATTTAATTTTCTTGTAACAGGGTTTAAACCTGGCTATGGTTATATATATATATATATAATTTAAAGTGATTGTTTAATATTTTCATGCTTTCATTTCCAAATGCTTAAGATGTGCCCATACTTAAACATTTGGGTTCAAGGATAGATGGATTCATTCTATCTTTTCACAAAGACTTTATCTTGTGTTTGGAAAGTGATATTATTTATTTATAGTTAAAATACACAAAACCTATGTGCATTAGCTTAATGGCCAATTATTATTACAGTTTAAAAAAAACAACACACTATATCAAATAATATCTTATTCACGTATATTTAATTTCAATTAAGAATGATGTATCATAAATTCTAGTAAATTTTGCAAGTGTCATTTATTCAAGCATAGTAAAGGTAATTTAAAGTGATTGTTAATATCTTCACACTCTCATTTTCAAATTGTTAATATCTTCACACTCTCATTTTCAAATGCTTAAGTTTTTCCATACTTAAATGTTTGGCTTGAAAGAATATATGGATTCTTTTTATCTTTTCGCAAAGATTTTATCTTGAGTTTGGAAAGTGAGAGTATTCATTTATATAAATCCACAAACTGCATGTGCATTAGCTTAATGGCCAATTATTATTACAGTTAATATATATTGTAATTGTTGCTATATAATTAATTTATTTCAACTCGTAAGATGTGGTCTTTGACCCCAACAAAACCATTAAAACGCCCTTACATAATTCAAACTTGATATCCATAATAACAACATTCTCTCTATATAGTATAAACAAGCTATATATATATATATATATATAATGAGAATGTATTACTGAAATACAAAATTAGTGCAAACACTATATCTGAGAAACAATTAATTGTTTCTATAATTAAATGTTTACATTTTTTAATTAAACATTTAACAAATGTGTGATAAATACATAAACACATTACAACAATACAATAAAAAGGTGATCAAATTTAGATGCAAGCAAGAAAATAAAAAAAAAACAACTTAAAGGAAAGAAATAATATTTTTTTTTAGTGTTATTAATTCACTATATATATATATATATTTTTAGTGTTATTAATTCACTATATATATATATATATAATTCAATGCAAGTACATGGACCTGCTGCTTGAAATCATCAAATTTACATTCAAAAGAACAACCTCATTTTGGTAATTATCAAAAATATAAACAAATGACCTTCTCATAAATCAGATCAAAATTTTTTATTATCTAACCAACATGTACCTTTTTGAAACTGAAAAATTGAACTTGCATTTTGAACAGAAAAGTCTGCTGCCATCAAAGTAAAAATATTAAACAAAAATAACTTGTAAGATATGGATTAAAGTTAAATTAGTAGCATAATAAGTTAAACCAAGAGAATTAAAGATTTTTAAATTATAACTTCCAAAATCAGCCTTAAACTATTCAATATTTCAAGAGTATTTTCAAGCTTAAGCCAGAGAGAAGATGGACACTAACTTGAGTATCAACAACAAATGTTTGCTTCTCAACCAACTTAAGAAATTTTATCAATTACATATATACAAACATATATGAATATACACTGCTAAATGTGAAATTACATCACGGGAAGAGAGTCATCACCCATGGAGCTGTAACAGTCCAAAACAAATTTAATTCAACAGAGAATCTATTCATTTATGCTGCGATCAACACCAACTTTACTATTTAGATGTAAAGTTGCAAAGACAACATCTCAATGCAGGACATACAAAGAGAGAAATTCTGATTACTATCAGCTACATTCTCAAACACTCAAACCCCACCTAAAAAACATGAAATGGATTAAGGAGAACATTTCTAATCCTTTTAGGACATTTTTTATGGACTCTTAATTGATCTTAGGTTGATATCATATTTTTACTTTTATTTTATGTATATTTTTTTGCTATTTTCTTTCCTCTATCAAAGCCCAAAGAGGGGTGTATATTATTGATATGTTTGGAAAGGAAAAAGCATTATTAGCTTCATTTTTAAATTGAAATAAAATATAGGTTCAGGCATAAAGTTGCTTGTGGATGAATTTAATCATCACCAAAGGAAATGTAAGATTTTATTCTATTATACATTAATTGTCAATAATTGTACAATCAGACTTTTATTCATTGTTTTTTTTTTGTTATTACTAATCATTTCATCATTTAGTTATTTGTAGAAACAAACCATAATAGAAAGTGGGAACCCATAACCTCACCATGATATTGATATGAACTCATCAACAAACTTATGGGACAAAAATTACAATTTTGATAAAATTTAAATTAGCAAGCAAGTGTCAACCTAAATAATAACAAGTTATAATTTAATTTTTGTTAGTATTGATATTGGATGATTATTCTTTGAAGAGAAACAAGGATTGGATTAAAGAATATAATACATAATAATCAAATAATATTTCTCGATATCTAAACAAATTATTTTTTTTTTGTTATAATCGTCTTGTCTAAATTATTTTAATTTTAGAATAAATTTATTAAACATATCATTTTAAATTAAAAACTGTTATTTGTATTTTTTTTCTATAATCAGTTCTCAGTTTATCACACATGCACATTAAAAATAGTGCTATATCCTGAAATAAAATATGTGTAATCTCCCTATGATTAAAATCCAGAATTAATGGAAATTAAAGATGAAGGAAAGAAATAAATATACATGTAGAATTTTTACATATGTTTGTGTGCTAATACATTATTTTCAAAGAACGAGATCAGAATGGACATGTCTATATGTTTAAAAATCCAAGATATGTTTTCTCACCCAGTCTGATGACCTATAAAGACTATTGTCAAGCAAGCTCAGGACCCATTCCATTACAAACTTTTATTGCCTCTCTAAGAACTAGACCATTTTTTAATATCCTCATTTCCAGAAGTTTCCATGTAGTAAAAATATAATAGCTAAAATAGCTAATTTGTTAATACAATAACACTTTCTTATGATTTGAAAAAGAAGCTCTGAGGAAAGTACGTGTCATTGCACTCTAACATCATCTATTTTAATTATTATATTTTTGCTACATGGAAGCTCCCAGAAATAATACTAAGAATTCTCATATATATATATATATTGTGTTTGGCACTTTGGAGTGGCCAACCACAAAGTGGATGTAGTTAAAACTACAGCTCATATATATAATAAAATATTAGGGTGTGTTAGATTGGAGTATATTTATCACCATTATAGCAATAATCAATTAGGTACAGACTATATAAACATACAATAAAAGGAGTGATGATGGTCTGTAGTTACATTTTTACTCTCGTATAAAAATAAAGTAAATATTAAAAGCTATAATTTATAATTTTACACATATGATTATATTATATATGCAGTAAAATTTTTGTTTTATTTTTAATAATTGTAAATGTTTCACATTTGCAATTTTATTCTAAAATTGTTTACATGTTGGAATATCTTATAAAAAATATTAAAAGTAGTTGTAAATGGTCCAACATGTCTCTCTCTCTATATATATATATATATTAATTCTAATGTTTTTACATGTTACATCTATATCTATATATATATATATATTAATTCTAATGTTTTCACAGATAAAAGATGTCATATTATTATTACTATTTGCAGGATATTCCGTGTAGTGAAAAAGCTAAATGCTGACGTTTCAGTACAATATCAAGTACCTTCCTCAGAGTGTCCTCTTTCTCAAATCATAAGAATGCATATATATATATGTTTTATCAGTTATTTCCCTGCTAATAAATTAACCAAAGTTAGGTAGCCATTGTCTTATCAAATGTTAAAATTCACTAATGTATTAATGGTCATCCTGCTTTGTATTTTACTTTTAGGAACAAAAGAGACTGAGGAAATCAGACTCCAATACTTAGAGAAAATCTGATTTGATTTCTGGATTTATATATTTTAGTTTCAATTCCTAGTAATGCAAAAGTCAGGAAATTTTTTTTGTATCAAAATTTTAAATTGATGTTAAATAATTAAAGTGGTCTGAGTAAAACCTAGGATAAATTTAAAGATAACATTTTTAAAGATCGAAATAAGAGGTAACAACATTAAGATGTAAAAAGCTATATGCATTGTTTTAGTCCATTAACCACCATGTTAAGAGTTGGTTGTTGCAATAGTTAGAAGGGGGTACCCCAGATTCATATTGTAATGACTGTGCTATATAAGCTGTTCATCAGGTGCTGAGGCTATTCTTGTGCTGCTTCCTTTGCTGATTCATGCTGATTCTTATTATTATTATTCTCATTTTTATTACTTGTTTAATTATATATATATTATTTTGATGGTTGTTGCTGTGGTCATTGTTGAAGAAAATCATAGTTGCAGAAATATTGCCATGCTGTTTCAAACTCCTGTTGTCTATTGATGTTTACCAACTATAAGCTGCTGAGACCATGTATTAAGGCATTTAAGGAGATGATGGTCATCCACTTCTACAGTAATTAATAAGAAAGAGGACACATCTGACTTTGGCTTCCAATGAAAGTCCCTACCAGTTAAATAAAAAAAATTGCCATTTGATTGATGCTGCTATAGCAATGAAACTATTGAGTAGAAACCTCAAGATTTTGACAATATTTACCTTAGCCAGCAAAATGATTATAAAGTAGAAGATCACTTCAGTGCATCAACTTAGCTCCATCTCAGTTGTCACCATGTAGCCACTTAATTAAGGCTGAAGATGATGATGAATATCACCAGGCTTACATCTTGTCAAAATGATGTCCTCACTACCCTGCTGACCAGATGTGTAGCACACTCAGAAATCTCAAAATCTGGATGAAGTCTGAAGATGGCAGAGGGTATAAATTTTATTCATTCATTTACCATTTTTCTTTAAATATTATTTGTATGCTTTCATAATCAGTAAAATGAATCTTATATATGCATTTTTTGGTGTAGTACATGTGTATCAAATTATTTATCCACAGAGTATGGAATTGTTTCATGTTAGACATTCTTCCACATTAAGCTTAATATATGTAGGTGCACATACATATGTGTGCATTGTTTTTTATATTCTATTAATGTTTTGAACACACATATGTGTATAGCCTAAAGAAATATAAAATAAATTTAATTTGCAGTCTTACCATATCTCCACATCATATACAAGCCCACACTTATAAAATGTTATCAAAAAGTGAAAAGAATGTGCAAATAGACATGTATGTACAACCATATTTTCTTGATACTATAGAAATTATTGTAATGTTTAATATGTGCATGTGTGGATAGAAACTCAGATCACTTCATTCAAAGAGATTTAGGTGAATTAAGGGAGGTAGTTACATAGCTTAATTTCATAAACCTTAGTATTAATCTTCTATTCATAATATAATGCTGGGGGTGTGGTAGAGAATGCATTTTTCCTTATGTAGATATTTGGTGATGGGTGATTTGGGGAAATAAATACTTGCTTTCACATTTTGTGTAAAGGTCTCATTTATTTTTATCCCTCCAATAATATTAAAATGTATATATTTCCAAGAGTGGCTTAATCTACCAGTAATAACCTGAGATAAAGAGATGACTGAGCTTGGCCTATGGGATGCTGCTTTATTGGGGGTTAAAAATTTGATGTCATGTGAATATCTGTTTTTATTCATATATTTCACATGTTTTGTTGGTAGATGTTAATCCTTTCAGTAGGGGTTTTTCTCTTTCCAAAAGAGGCATGTGAATGCCAGGTTTAAATTCCGCCTTTCAAAGATATGCAGTGGCCATCACTTTGATATACATCAGCATGACAATAGATTTTTAACAAGAGAAATATCAGAAAATATAACCAGCTTTAGTTTGATCTCTCATTTTACAATCCAATAAAGTAATTTTTGGATATGAAATACAGAATATATAATTGAAATGTAAATGATATCATACTCTGACATGTGGCAGATATTTTATGTTTGTTTTTGGACACATAGAAAAAATCCACAGGGTAGAGGAGTATCAACTGGTACAATAAACCATTATCAATTTCAGGTGTCTCTTTCAGTACCTTTCTAAATAAGTATCTAATTTGCAAAAAAGAAATTAATTTAAATTTACATTATACAGTATTAATTATATACCTCTCTTTCTGTTTTATTGGTATCTCATACCTTTTGTATTTTTAATGACTGTACATGTTTTCATCTTTTTCAAAAAAAGGCAATATACATTTACTGATCTCATGACAAAAATAATTTTTAAAAAACAAACTTGATTATAAGAAAACAATCATTTTTAATGAAACATTTTAAAATCAGTTGTAAACAGTACTTATACAAAATCAAATCTGAAATAACAATTTTATAAATAATCACATATCTTAAGGATTGAATGAAATATCCATTGTAGTTGAAGTGTCACAAAAGTACATTGTAGCTATTAAAGTTTAAATAAAATAACATTTTGTACTGCAAATGACATTATATTAGATATCCAACTAGCCTTTTTTGTATAATTACAAATATATATTTTTATAATATTTGTTATACATAGTTATTTTATATTACTAATACTAAATTTATATGAAATCTAGCATTATGTATTTATATTATCTCAAACTTCTCCAATATCTATAGAGTTTGTAAAATATTAAAGAGATAATAATGAGAAAAATTGCAGTAGTAAATTAAGTGGTGCTGGAGGTACTGAAGGTCAAATTTCAACATTGGAATAGAGGATTATATTTTAATTAAGGAACTGTCGTTATTTAATAACAACATAGTTGATCTTAATTAAATCCATTTTTCAGGAGAAAGCAATATATTATAACAGATTAATAGATATGTTGTTTATTTGGAAAGGAAAATACTCAGGGATAGAAGAATACATGGATTGGATTTATTGTAAAATCTATTTAGTATCTTCTATTTATGAAATTTATAATTACATTACAACAGACCTTACACAATGATAATAGTCCTCTATTTAATTGGTATCTTTACTCCAACTTTAGATTCAGACAATTTGGTGTAGAAAAACTTTTATTTTTTGTGGAATAGCAATATTCCAGCAATAGCATTAAATAATGGATTTTTTTTCTGGGAGACTTTAATTCATATGTTATTTCAAATAGTAGTTTTTGTGTAAAAGCTATTAAAAATACTGTTATGGAGAAATAAATTTAAATTGAACATTATTATTGAAATTATGTATTACACATGTATCATTATCATAATTTATTAAGCTGAAAAATTGTTACACAGAAACATGAATGCATTCATGCTTAAAACAATGGCATTCAATAGTTTATAGTATTGTTAGGTGTTTAAATATAAGAGAAGTTTACATTATGCAAGTTCTTACAAACTCATATTGTTGGATGATCACAAGTTTGAAAGTAATAGTTGGATTTTCTAGACTGTCATGTCACTAATACATATAATTTTTTTAGAGAGTGTATCATGGATATAAGTAAATTCAAAAGGAATAATCAAAACTGATTCTCTAACAATGAACTTATTGTTAGTAATTCAATTAGTTAAAATATGTAACATTTTTACTTGGCAAAATAATAAATAATAGGTGGGACTTTATAAAAGATATGAAAACCTGAAGGCAGAAGTTAACAACTCAGACGGGCTTAAAATGAATGGTGAATTAATACTGCAAATATATAAATAATTGCTAATCGCGGTCAGAGAACGTAACCCAAGAAACTGAATCATAACCTAATAATTTCACCATAGTATTCTCTAACATATTGACAATGAGATTTTAAAAGTGTAAATAGTACTTTAATCATCTTTTGAATAATAATAATAATAATAATAATAATAATAGTAGTAATAGTAGTAGTAGTAGTAATAATAATAATAATAATAATAATAATAATAATAATAATAATAATAATAATAATAATAATAATAATAATAATAATAATAATAATAATAATAATAATAATAATAATAATAATAATAATAATAATAATAATAATAATAATAATAATAATAATAATAATAATAATAATAATAATAATAGAAGGATTGAGATGACTTTCAATGAGATATAAATTTTATCTATACATTTAGATTTGGACAAATATATTCAGATTAACAAATTCAAAATAGCTCTTCATAATCTTAAAGATGGATAGGGTACAAGTCCTCATCAAATATGTGGAAAAGATTTGAGCTATAATAGTGATATAATGGTTTCAATAATATTGGATTTTTTATGAATATCTGGACTCATGACGTTGTTCTGATTTAAAGGATGGTTACCCAATTTTTATATATAAAATCGCAATAATTTTTGTGAAATATCATTAGATTTGTTTAATAAGTTTCTTCCAATTAACCAGAGGTTCACTTTGGTTTTAGACAGTCAAGAACTGCAATAGGTGTAGTTTTTGTTGCCAGGAAAGTTGCAAGAAACGTATTGTGAATAAATAAATTGTTTATATATTTCTTTATTTGATTTTGTCAGTTAATAAGAAAGATTTATGGCATGAAATGAAATGAAGTAATTCAATGCAAAAACTGGTGTTAAAAACGATTTGTGCTTGTCTAATTTATTGTTACTAATTTTTATAACAGTGATCATAAAAATTATTTATAAGCGACTTAATCAAACAAGGATTAAAAAGCTAGATATGATAGATTTTCTTTGAATCGATTTAAAGTAAAAAGAACATCTTTTTGGATCCTGGGCTTACAGTATGCAAATAATTGTTCTATTGATAGTTCAAAAGACCATTTATAGAATGTTCTTAGTGTTTTGAATACAATATATAAAGATCTTCATTTATTAATTAATGTTCAAAAAAACAAGCTGTTTATTAGACAGTGAGGAATAAAAAATATTAGCAATTTGTAACTTGGAAGGTTATCAACATGAGAATGTAAATCATTTTAAATACCTTAGTAGTTTTATAAATAGAAAGATAGACATAAATGTTGAGGTGCAATACAGATTCCAATGTGTTGCTACTGTTTTTAAAAGATTAAAATAGACTCATGTCAAGAGAAATAACTATTAACCTAGATTAGCCGTATATAGGGCTCTTATTTTGCTTAATTTATTTTTAATGAAGTTAGACTCAACCGTCCTATCTCTACATAATAAAGACATTAGAAAAATATTATTTAAGAATCTTCCATAAAATTTTTAAAAATACAATTGTCAGATATACTAACAATCAATATGTTTTACTGGTTGTAATTCTATTGATCATATTAATATAAAATCACATCTTTATTGAATTGGACGTACAAACTGATGGAACAATGGAAGTGTTCTGTCATATCATAACTTGACTTTTAAATAATGAACTAGTCTAGATTATGTCTTATCTAGATCTTTTTTAGCATTCACTGCCATGATGAACCTATGTGAATACAGGTAGATAATGCATATCAAATGGTAAGAATGGGCCAATAGATAATAATGCTCACTGAATTTGAATGTTTTCATTAAAGATGCTGATCTGGCAATAAATAATCAGTCTTTTTGAAAGTAGAGTCATATAGATACTGTCAATCTGAATAGAAGTATTCGTGTTCTCCAAACAATAGCTATCAAAGCTAAATAGTTGATGAACTAACACAAATCCACAATCTTAACTGGAAGCTGCTATAAACAAATAATGGCATGATGAAAGCAGTAATGGTACAGCCAGAAGAAATGTTAATGTACCTACCCATGAGAGAGGCTACCATAATACAGCTTATAAGGAAATCTATAAGGACACATGCAATTCCTTCCATATTTCATTCCAGAACTAGGAGATATACCTCACTAATAGTAGCAGGTGGAATATAGCCATCGTAAATATATTGTAAATATGAGTGTATATTTATTTATTTCGGTAATAAATGTAAATGTATTTACACGTTTATATTTACACTAGTCAGTGATTATTAAATCAGTGTATAGTCCAAACAAAAAAAAATAGATTTGATGCAGTTGACAAATTAATTTTGTTCCACATGGCTGGAAAAAAGTTTAAAATGCAAAATCTTTCCTCCCAATGGGTCTTTAGATTTTGTCATTAATCAAACAATGACTGCAAATGTTATTTGCATGTTGATAAAACTTTCATAAAATCAAACAATAAGTTGCTCTTATTAATAAGAGCAGAAACTCCTCCCAATGGATTGTTATATTTTGTCTTTATCAAAGATTGGCCATTACACAAACAATAACTTGTCAAATTGTTTGAAAATCCATTCCAGTGGTTACTCTCGCAAATAAAAGTAGAAACTTTTTTCTCCTGAGGCATAAAGAAAAAAAAATGGCTAAAATTGTCTTAATAGAAGAATTTAATCCAATCTTCCCAGAAACATGATCAAGTTATAAAGATAGATTAATCTTCTATTTGCAGGGTAATAAAATCAAAAATCCAGAATTAAAATTAGTTATGTCTATTAGGGGTCATCATATTTAGGAGATCCTTAAAGCCCAAGCAACTATATTGTAAGACTTATCTCAAAGACATTTTAAAAAATTGCAATGCCAATCATTTCCATTGGAAAGATATGACTAAAAATAGAATATACTCGAGAACTACAATTAGAAAAGTCTTTCATCATATGTTTATGATTACAATCCTCCTCAAGATGTAAAAGTGGGTGGAAACCAGTCCCTACTTTGTGTGAAAATTATGTACTGAAAATTTCACTACAGATATATTATTACTCATTAAGCATATCTAATATATGTTTATGTAATTTGTTTTACATTGAATGTCTTCTATTGTGCCATAAATATTTTTAAATGTAAGTGATTGGCTTTTTTTAAAAAATAGATATTTTTTTAAATAAATGTGTTTATTATTTTTGTTTTATTATCTGAGATTTATATGCCTAACAGAAGAGTTACAAAACATCTGACAATTCTGGAAATTAAAAGTATATTATAATAATTTTAATAAGTATTTAATAGAAACAATACTATTATCTTATTTGAAACAATAAGCGTTTATAATGGAATTAATACAGATGTACTCTAGACAATACGAAAATTTGTAGAAAGTTGAAATCTTAAACACTGGATCATAAAAGATTGTAAGAAAAAAAAAAACAATACACGATATAAATTTGGGAAATAATGAAATTTATTGAAGTAATATGGAGAAGCAAAACTAGGAATTGATTAAACTGTATTATGTTTGAACAATCTAGTGCAATAGATCAATATAACTGATGATAAAATAAAAAAAAATAGTAAAGAAGATGAACAAATTAATAAAATGCAAAAATTAAGACCATGATATTTATTAAAATCATTTAAAATGCATACAATTTACATATTAGTCTCTCCTCTGCCAATTTAAATGTTTTTATCCATAATTATTTTTTGTGGGAACCTTTTCCAGAACTACTTGGTAGACTTTTCATTACACTAGGACGTCTTTTTGCTTTCCAATCTTTCAACCAATATGTCATTGTTGGTCCTTTACCCTACAAAAAATAAAATAAAAATAATCTTAAAGAATATAAAATATAATGAACTTTTATATATAAGTAAAAATATAAAATTTTCTTTAGTAACATACTTTACTAAAGGTAAAAACAGTAAAAGACAAAGCATTTCTAAACCTTATTGCCAAATGATACATTGCTAGATCTCTCTCTTATCTTCTAGAAGAATAGCTAAATGCTTATTTATTGACAAATATTGAAAAATTTTTTTAGTTGCCTATAAGATGAGTACCTATTTTTGTAAAGAATTATTTTTCCTCTTTACAAATTCCACCCCCTTATTTGTCTAAGAATGTACAGGAGTATTGTGGTATATCAAACACTTGGGAAAATAATTTTGTTTTCTCACCTAAGCTTATATGAAATTATAGTGATCTTTCTGCCATCAATTTAGCTGCTTATACTATGCACTTTTTGTTTTCTATTTTTCTTTATTTAGAGACTTTTAATAAAGGTGATCTTGACGAACAGTGTGTAGTGATTGTTCCTTAATGCTGGAAAGACATCGGAACCAAAACAAGGATGTCCTATGCTCCTTAAGCACTCATAAAGCCTTGTGTTTATTATATAGCGCTTAACATTACCTCCATGCAAATAAAGAGAAAATATTACAATTTACATAAATTTAAATATAATAATCCAAATACTCATACTCTATAAAGCATACAAGGAAAACAGAACTATTTAATTGATAAATTGCCTGTCAACAGATCCATGGTCTGCAGAAAACACAGAAAAAACATTAAACAAAATTAATTTCAATTGAAATGGAACAGGTGATATAAAAAGGAAAACCACTATTATCTGCCAAAGTTTTTAACAGCAAATAATAAAAGAAAAATTGAATATAAAAAATCGTTCAACAAAGCAATAAAAATAAAATATAGAACTAATTCTCTACAATTTATAGATTCTATTAGAAAATACATATAATAAAAATATTTATAAATCTATTAATAATATCTAAACTTCTATGCATTTATTTATCATATATTCTTTTTTTTCTTTTTCTTTAAGTATCAAGCTGAGATTTAAGCTCTAGTTTAAAATATAAAAATTTTTTTTTACCTTTGTGGCTTCCATGTACCCTACTGCACAAAGTTGAGTTGCAGTAAGTGTACACTGATGTTGATTTGGATCTCCAGTAAGGAAGTCGAGGGATATGAAGGCCAATTTCAGGATCAGCTTTGAACTATGAAATAAGGACATGCTAATGGTGACAGTAGAGTTTCAAGGTTCATTTTAGAATAGTTTTAATACTTATGATCTTTTTTTTTCAAGACTAGTAGTTTTTGCATTGTGAATTGATGGTCACTATCTCCAGTAATAAGAGTATTCTGTTTTTTTTTTTTTAAAGTCAGTTTTTAGGATAGAAACATGATCTTTTTTCTGATGGTTGCTATTTAACAGTTATCTATTAGCAATTTGCAATTACAAATACATAATTCCAAGTTATAAATTAGCAAAAATCAATCAGCAATAAAAAAAATCCAGAGCCTTTATATTCTTTTTTTATTTCCCTTCCATATCTTAATGAAAAATCTAACCAGGACCAGTTTCTTATTTCCTTTTCTTTTGAAATACCATTTAAATTTCAATTAATTAGAAAACAAGTACCACCTTTAAAACTAAAATTTTAATTAGTTTTAATTACAATAGTTTAAAACCAAGACAACAGAAAATTATCTTAACTAAAATTATTTGAAAATAAAATTACATAAATTCAAAATCTAATCGTGTGTGTGCTGTATATATCTACCTATAATGGCATGCATTTTTACAAAACAAAAATGTACATAACAAACTACATGGCCTTATATAACAAAATTTTTTTTTATTTTTATTTTAAAATGTTTGACTTTTGAAGCGGATAAAGACTCCAGATCATATATATATATATATTGTAACCCTCATTACAAAAAAAAATATATTAAAAAAATGTTAAAATAAAGATATATATATATATATTTTAAAAACCAACTAAGCTAGTATGAAACAATAAATCTAAGAAAGGTCACAAAGTTTCCATGAAGATAATTAAACTAGCTTCAAAAACCATAGCAAAATACTATTAGGTAAATTTAATATTTGTAAACCAATAAATAATTAATAATTGGGTCTATGATATGAATATGAAATTTGAATTATGAATTAAATGATAAATAGGTAAGAAATAAATAATAATTAAATAATGAAAACGAACGAACTTAAGGGAAAGAAAATGTGTTAGGATAATAAATGATTAAGAGGTGATGATAACATATGAGCCAATGAAGGATGAATCAATTATGATGATGAATTAAGACAAAATGAATATGAAGAAGTAAAATAAATCAAAATGTAATATGAAAACAATATTGACAATGAAGAATGAGATTCTCAAATATAAACTAATATTGTAATAAATTAAAGCACAATGAAACGAAATATGGAATCTAAGCTTGACTAAATGAGAATATTTAACCATGAGTTAAAATAAACCATAACTTTTAAGATTAAAAAAAAATACATTTCAAAGTTATACTAAATTAATAAAATTGTGAAGATAAACATAACTCCAAACAAAGTATAACAAATATTTTAAGACATTAAAATTATTATAAATTCAAAATTACAATTAAGAAACAACAATTTACTTTTCTCAGGGTTTCAATAGCTTAAATATTATTATTTTACAAGGTATACTTGAGTAAGTGAGAGAGATTTTGCCATTACAAAAATATAACAAATAAAACAGTTCATAAAACAAAATAGAATTAATAAACAATGTTTGGCAATTCCAATACCAAGCATATTAACTTACAAATTCTCATTTATTAAATAATTATAGGTAATGTGATAAAGATTAGTGAATGATGTATCTAATGACTCAAATAAATAGGTTATTCCAAAATCAATAAACCATTAAAATATTATTTAAAATAAGACATGAGCTTAAGATCTACAGTATTCTAATCAATAAGCCATAAATTCTAAATGTATTTTAAATATAAACGTTTACCAAAATAATTATGATATATTAATGCAATATTAATGCATAATAATATTTACTGTATTAATTGATGATGACTTTAAAACAATAAAATAATGTATTTATAGCAATAAAAATAATAATGTGGATGATGATTAGCAATAAGACCACAGACAAGTAAATATATCTTTAAAACAACAAGATTTATTTACACTATTTACAATTTTTTTTTTTAAAAAAAATAAACAATGGGAAAACATACATCTATTTTAGAAACAATATAAAGCAAGTTATATTTCATTTGAATACTGTATATCAGATTTGATGCATTGATATGTTTGATAACATAATATCTATTGAAAGCATTAAAATATAATTAAACTTTATGAATCAATAATTTGATAATGGAAATTATCATGTTAAGCACAAATGGCAATTATTACTGTTTAGCATAATGATATTCATTACATAAATATGGGAACAGGCACCAGAAATCAAATGTATGCAGAATACTAAACTTTGCCTATGTCCATAAAATAATCATTCTAAATAGTGAAAGGTCTTAGTGATCCATCAGTGAACTACTGCTTGATCAAAATATAATAACATTGCATATGTGTATCTCTTATTATGCTACCCATAAGTTTGAAAATTACTAGTAAATTTTGTTGATTCACTTGTAAACTGTTGATAAACTACAACACCACAATACATACACTATTCTACTTAGCTAAACACTATAGATAAACAAGTGTCCCTGAAGACAACTCTACATTATCATTGCCTTATAATTTTAGAACATCAAGAACTTCACCATATATGGTGGGAAATAACTGAAAATCATCAAAAAAGATCAGACAATAAAGAAAAGCTTTTTAAAACAACATTATATTGTTGTATAATAATATGGAATATTCCAATACCTTTTTCTTAGGTATAATGTATGAGGATGCAATCTCAACACAGGGAAATAGAATGTATGTCATGAAAATAGTCCTGTTCAGGGATTAAAGTATGCTAATTAAGCATTAACTAATTATCAGCCTTATTAACATAATCCCCTCATGGAATAAGCAATGGGAGAGTATGCTCCATCTACCCATGTACAATGTCAGTGATATAATATCTGATGAAATTATATGTTTCTCACACATAGAAAATGGAAACTAGCACAAAACCTCATCAAAACTATGGCAAGATAAAATAATTCTCACAATAAAAACTAAAAGATAAATATCATATTTCACAATATATACTAAATAGTGTATTGAACCAGCAAAAGTATTGTAAGTCAACTGACTATAAAATATTTTTTTAAAAGCATAAAAAATTTCATTAATAAAAAATACCCACAGTCAATGAAAAATAGCAGAAATACTATAAACTAAAGTGTACATATTAAATTATACGTGAAATTTAATAAAGATATAAAATGAGTGCATCCCTGCTTAAATGGAAAACTCCATAAACTCCATATAATAAGATAATTATGTTACTATGAATAAATAATATTATTCTTTTGTCAAGTTAATTTGACTGTTTACCCATGTATATATAATGTCAATAAATTATTTTTATAATTGTAAGAGGTTAGCAGGCTGCAGAAAGGAGTTTGCTATTAACTGAAAGGAGAACCTTTGATTCCTCTTGGAGGCCTTAAAGGAACCGAGCAGGGCAAATTCCTAATGTCCACTCTATATGTTCTTGTCGTTGCAGCTGTTATTACTATGTGATTATTCATATAGTATACGAACATGGATGGGCTGCTCACCAACATGCATTAGCCAGCCAGGTGAGTTTATTGGCTTTTTACCTCTGAGTTTAAGATCAAGAAACACTATGGTCTTTTTTCTGAGTGCCTGATAAGGCAGAATGAATGTTTGTGTAAATGATAAATATTTTTCCCATACATATATACAATTATGACAGACAAAAATAAAGCATGGCCCTTATTCCCAGGAGGCTGTAAAGTCACCAACCAAGGCAGCGGTTGGTGGCCGAAGGTGGAGGGTGCTAAGAATCCCCTGATTGCGGACCCAGGCTACCATTTGATGATGACTTTTTTATTTAGGTACTTACAACTGCAGATCACTTTCAAGTTAAGGAAGATTGCTAGAATTAGAAGAAGAACTGTCTTATATTAAATGGGACATTATTGGACTTTATAAAGTTAAAAGAAAAGGAGAAGAAACAATTGATTTAAAAAGTGGACATATACTCTGTTATAAAGGCACACATATTGGAAATACAAGTGGAGTAGGATTCATTATAAATAAAAAGTGGAAGAACAATATTGTGGAGATTGATGGTGTATCAGACAGAGTGGCGAGATTAGTTATACAACTTAATAACAGATACCAAATGCAGATAATTCAGGTTTATGCCCCAACAAGTTCTCATAGTAATGAAGTAATAGAAGATTTTTATATGGATGTACAAAAGGCTTTTGATCAGAGTAAACAACATTTTAAAATTGTTATGGGAGACTTTAATGCTAGAATTGGTAGACAAATGAAAGATGAAATTGCTGTAGGTAATTTTGGTTATGGTAATAGAAATGAGAGAGGACATAGACTTGTGGAGTTTGCAGAAAAAGAAAAACTTTATATTATGAATTCATTTTTTGAGAAAAATGTTAAAAGGAAATGGACATGGAAGCATCCAAATGAAGGTACAGCAGAATTGGATTATATTTTGACTAACAGAAAATACATATTTCAAGATTGTAATGTTCTTAATAAATTTAACACAGAAAGTGATAATCGATTAGTAAGGTGTAAGTTACGTGTTAATGTAAAACTAAAGAGACAAAAAATATTAAGAAAAACAATATTTACAGTTGATATTTCTAATCTTCAGAAACATTCTAGGTTTCAAGTGTTGGAGATTTTGAACATGATTCAGATTTGAATGAAATTAATATGAAAATAACTGATACACTTTTAAAAACTGCAACAAACATAGCTGGTACAAAAAAGCAGCAATTGACTAATAAAATTTCTACTGAGACTAAAGAATTTATGAAAAAAAGAAGGAATATGAAGATATACAAAAATGATGTATTAAAAAGAATTGAATATCTCGAATTTTGTAAAATGGTACGGAAAAGAGTTGAAAATGATATAAGAAAGTATAACTGTGAAATAGCAAGGAAAGTTGTAGAAGAAAATAAAAGTCTCAAAAATGTTAAACAACATTTTGGTATTGGTAGGAAATTTATATCTGCAATAAGAAAAAAAAAGATGGAATTATTACTAAAAAGAGAGATGACATCATGAAATTGGTAGAAGATTTTTATCAAGAATTATATAGTAATAAAGAACAAGTACCTCCTATATCTATTACATCTTCTGAATTGCCCAGAATTTTAAATGAAGAAGTGAGACATGCAATTAAGTGTATGAAGAAAGGAAAGGCTCCAGGAAATGATGGAATTATAATTGATATATTAAAAGAAGCAGGTGAAGAAATAGAAACAATTTTAACAAAGTTATATACCAAATGTCTAAATGATAAAGATATACCGGAAGATTGGAAGAATGCAGTAGTAATATTAATATTTAAAAAAGGTGATAAAGAAGATATTAGAAATTACAGACCTATCAGCCTTTTATCAGTTTTATACAAAATTTTTACCAAGATAATTACAACTCATCTACAGAGAACTTTGGATTTCCACCAACCAAGAGAACAAGCTGGATTTAAAAGTGGTTTTAGTACAATAGATCATATCCAGGTATTGAGAGAAGTCATAGAAAGGACAAACGAATATGAGTTGTCATTATGTTTTGGATTTGTAGATTATGAAAAGGCATTTGATTCTATACACATTTCTTCAGTGATTAAAGCATTGGATCATCAAGGTATAGATCCAGGATATTGTCATATTTTAAAAAATATTTATAAAAATGCAACAGCAACAATTAGATTACATAATGATACTGGAAAAATCAACATTGAGAAAGATGTAAGACAAGGTGACTCCATATCTCCAAAACTTTTTACAGCAGTGCTGCAAGAAGTATTTTGTGGATTAAAATGGGAAACTAAAGAAGTGAAAGTAAATGGAGAATATTTAAGACATTTAGATTTCGCAGATGATGTAGTTGTTTTCGCAAATAATGCTTCAGAGCTGCAGGAAATGTTGCAGGAGTTAGCAGATGAAAGTAGAAAAGTAGGACTAAAGATAAATGTTAAAAAGACTAAAGTAATGTTTAATCGATTTTCTCAAAATATGAAAATAAAGATTGATTATGAAGAATTAGAAGAAGTTAACAGTTGCAAATATCTTGGTCAGATTATTAATACAGATGGAAACATAATGGAGTAAATTAATCATAGAATTAAACTTGGTTGGAGTGCTTTTGGTAGAAATAACTTGATACTAAAAGGAAATATGCCTATGTGTTTGAAAAGGATGGTTTTTAACAAATGTGTTTTGGACACTTAATAGAAGAGCAATACAGAGACTTCAGACCACTCAAAGGAGTATGGAGAGATGTATGTTGGGAGTAACAAGAAGAGATCGAAAATGCAATGTATGAGTAAGACAACAAACAGGTGTTACTGACCTTATTGAAAAAAATAAAAGATTGAAATAGAGTTGGGCTCGACATATTGCTAGAAGAGATGATAATATATGGACAATTGAAATTTTAAACTGGATTCCAAAAGATTGTAAAAGACCCAGAAAGAGACCACATGTGAGATGGATGGATGAAATAAGAAAATGTGCAGGGGTGTTGTGAATAAGAGAAGCTAAAGATCGGAGATGGATTAAACTTGGAGAGACCTTCATCCTGCAGTGGATTGATAATGGTTGATGATGATGATGAAGAGATTAGCATATTTTTTTATCTAAACCTACTTAATTTAAAGTTAAATTTTAGACCAATTAAAAATAAATAAATAAATGTATATAATTTTACCTGGTCTGTTTTCAGATCATTACAAATTTATATCATTAAAATATATACCTTAATAACCTATCTAAAACTAGTAAAATATAATAACAAACATGCACAACAAAATAAAAAGAATATCATATTTTATTTTTTCCCCAAGTTCATAATCTGAGTTTCTTTACTATGAGCTAACTGACAAGGGAAATGTTATTATGGGTTAAACATTTTACAAACAAAGCATTCATATTTTCTCACATTTATTTGAATATAGTAAAATCAAATCCTCAACACTTTCTCGTAATATAATAATGATGTAATAGCACTTATAATTATTTTCTGCTTTTTTATCCATTTTATTTGACTAAATTGTAATTTTAATAATAACTTCAAGTAGCAAGAGAAAACTTTCACACAAGCATTTTTTTATTTTGCTTTATCCATAGTAATACTTTTTTAAATAGTTGGTGATGAATTCAGTATTTCAAATCATTTTTAACACTTAAACTAATATTAGTTTTAACATTCCACCACAATTATTAACAATCAGATATCTATCCATTTATGTTTTATATCCAGATTATTACATATTTTCTGGAATAATATAATAAATGGTTATTGTTTTTTATCTTATCAAGATTTTCATTAAAGATCTTTAATAAATGTAAGTTAAACAATTTTTTTTTCATTTATTAGTATAGTAAACATATTTTAATTCTAATTTTTAATGACTAATCAAGTTAGCACTCCAAAAGATTTATCAGACAATATTTTATTTAACATATATATATATAAAATACAAACGAAACTTCCAGATCCTATAAAATCAGTAAACTTTCTTATTCATGTGAAGTAACTTTTACTTTGTTCAATTTAAATTTAAAACTTTTGTCCAAATTATTTTTAATTAGATTTTTATTATATACTTGATAAAAGCAAAAAGTATTTTATATTTGCTCTATAAAAAATGTGCAGAACATTTTTTCTTCTTTTTGTCATTTTAAATAATCGACACATGATTTTTAAATGTATATAATAATTATAATAATATGTGAAATAAAATGTTATGCTTACAAATCCTGTCCAGTTTTAAGCTTGAAGTTACTATTTATGAAATATTTATTTTTTAATATGGTTCTCATTTTTCTCCCACTGTAAAATCATGGAAAATGTTGATCGATGGTTAAGGAGAGCATCATGCATATAAGGAATTAAAATTTTATATTCCATGATTTAAGAATTACAAAATATCTTAGTTTTGATCAATTTAAATCTGGTGTTATCACTTTTTCAGCTTTCTTCTTGATTTATTTAGTTTTGTTGTTTCAGATGTTAATGTATTTCTTCTAGGTTTTTAATAGTTTTTACTCTACTATGTATGTTGTTATTTATACCTTTTATTACATTGAATTGTGGTACAATTAAAAATAGACCAATAACAGCATAGTGTGCATATAATTAATGCTTCTCCCCCTATATTCAATAGTAATAAGTAATCAGACTTTTCAATACTAACTTAAATCATCTAATCACCCACACAATCATGGAGTAGAAGAACCATAGCAGCATGCCCTCCCATTCAGATATGTAATCACCAAGATATATGTTTTATAGATCCAGTGTATCCTGATTGAAGGCTTCTACAAAGATGGCCAGGAGGTAAAGTGAATGCCACCATACTTTCTAGTAGTTTAGTTGGTCCATCCAGAAGTTTGAACCTGGAGAGCAAGCAGATTGAGATGAGTACAACAAAAAAAAGAATGTTAATATTTTTGTGTATTGTTTTTATTATTAATGTGGATATAACAAGTAGAATTGTAATATATTTACTAACATATTATAGGATATAATCATTTTTATTAAATAAAATATTGTAAAGTAATATTGCTTATATATAGATCTCATTCAAACACAATTAAATATAGGGTTACTATTTTCTTGTTCTTTTTCTTCATTTTGACATTTATGTCTTATTTAATTTTAATCATGGTGGCTTCACCTTACATGGAGTGACCTATATAGCCAGCCTATACATTTTTTTAATTTATTTATTTTATATAAAAAATAATATATACATAAATTATTACTTTATGTACCTAAATGTAAAGGTGTATATAATCTTAAGAGTTTATATGAGCAAATGGGGAAAATTCAAGGGGTTATATATATATATATATATATATATATATATAAGTTATTGCATGATTTTGGAGAATTTATCAAATGAAACAGTCATTGTCTTGTGCAGGGATAGGGGAGTATAGACCATCCCATTGGCATCCATCTTTAAACATTTTGTTTTTCATGATAAATAAGTAAGCTTACATATAAAATAGAAAATGAATTTTTATTTATTTATTTGTTTGTTTTTAATTTAAATATAGAGATTTCAAATATAATGATTTAAATGTTCTTGTATGATTATTGTAGAATCATAAAATTAAAAATAGAAAACTATATAATGAATTTGTAGCTAAATATTATATTGTTCAAAACTATGTGTAGTTGAGAAGGTTTTAGTTAAATAAAATATAATATCTTATACTTTATTTGTTTATCATATAACTTATTGTAGAATAACACAAATAATAATAAAATGCAATCACCTATTTGAAATATATGCTTACCACTGCCATAAAAAGTTATAGCAACAATTACCTAAAGTACTTGAGATAAAGAATTATCTTTGAGCTAGCCATCAGGATATTATATTGGGGAGTTAAATTATAATAAACTTTTCACCCAGTTTTCCTTCATCCAAATTAAATGTTTGTACAATAACCTCTTTGCATACTCTCTCAGCAGATAAGAAAGGAAAAATTATTTAACTTTTTCTTTTCTTTTTTATGTTGGGGGTGGTGCTAAGTATTGTTAAATTAATACAATTATTTAAAGGTATGTGAAGAGTGAGGGAAAATGTCTACTGGGAAAATAGATATTGAGGTGGAAGTGTAAATAGTTTAACAAAAGAAGATTTTGGTTTTACTTGAAATTAAATTTCTTTCCTCTAATAATTAGTAAAGAAATACTCATTTGTATTTAACCCTGGGTATTATCGAACATTATTATTGATCTCCCATTTTAAAATGTACAAGTCATTTCATGCTTGTGATGAATACAGATATATTGTATCATTCTTTTAAATGGATAAGGCGTATAAGGGATTTCGAACTGGTGCAGAAAATGGCACCTAACATGGGGCCTTGAATAAAAATTACAAATAGAGTGATGAAAGAAAATAAAATTAGTAATGTGGGGAATTAAAAATTAATGCAGATAGATACTTTTTTTCTTACAAAATATAGTATAAGTGAGAAGATGTAGTTTGAGAAATATATGTTTGAATTAGTCAGTTCCAAAAAGAAGAGTATATAGATTTTTTGTTGTTATTCATTATATTGTTAGCATGGATCATGTGAGTTAGATTAGAATCAGGGAAATATGCTGGAAGGAAGATGACTTAAACATATGGCAATTAGACTGAACAAAAGGTGTGGTGTACTGCATTGGCTATTATATATATTTATAGTTTTAAATAGAGAGAAGTACATGATTTTATGTAGGGTAATATGATAATAGATTTTATATATTTGAGTTTTAAATAGAGAGAAGGGTAGTTCATGATTTTAAGTAGGGTAATACGTGATCAAAATTTTATATATTTGTAGTTTTAAATAGAGAAGTACACGATTTTAAGTAGTTTTAATATGAGTTTACAATTATATATTCGGGACTTAAGATAATTACAAAAGTTAAAATAGTTTAATACAAGCGTAACAAAAAAAAGATAATGTAATAGACATATTCCTGAAATTACAAATTAAAGATTCACGAAGTCATAAGATTTCTAATACAAATAGATGTTGACTAGAGAAAAGAAGAAAAAATGGAAGAACATCAAGAAAAGCAAGGACTAAAGGCAATTATGGAAGAGTTATTAAATTATGTAAAAAATGAAGTTGACAAAATATCAAAAGATTTAGAAATGTGGGGAGAAGAGAGATGTCTGAACAGACAAAGGGTATATACAAAAATATAGATGATGTTAAAGAAATGGAAAATAATGCAGAAAAACTTAATGAAATTGAAGATGAAATGAGAGAACTGTTACAAATTGAAAATAAAATTGATAATGAACAATTTGAAAATAAAACAACAGAATCTTTGGAAGTTGAAAGTAAAATAAATATTGAACAATCTGAAAATGAAATGAGACATTCTTTGGAAAATGAAAGCAAAATTAATGCAGAACAATCTGAAAATAAAACAGGTGAATCTGAACCAAGTAAAAATGAATCAAAAAAATGTAAATTAACCATTAGTGAAGTAGGGGATTGTAGTCTATTGGATGTGGAAATAATATATACTGACCAGATAAATGAAATTACAGAGAGTACTGAGAAGAAACATGTAGCATATAAAACATGGGTGGAAAATAAAAGTGTAGAAATTTTTAATCCATACAAAATGGCTAAACACAAAGCCAGACATACTATATTACAGGAGAAATGGAAGATGGTGGAAGAGCTTGAGCAGTTTATTGATATGTGTCAAGAAAGTTTTAATCATATTGAATAAAGAAGGAATTCATATATTTCAGAAGGCACAAATCGTAAATTTTTCTCTTGGCATAAAAAAGCCAGAGCTCAAATATACAGGGAAAAAACCCATCAGCAGGATGTTAAACCACCACATAAAGCTAGTAAAATCCACATATTAACTCAGTAATATGGGATGGGAGTAGTAAGAATAAAGATGAAGGATAAGTAATAGTAGTTATTGATTGATCATTCTGTTTGAGGGTAGCAAGTGTAGATTTTTGATTTCTCGGGCATGATATGTAGGAGCTAAATTGTATCTGGATTTCTGTCTTCATGGAAGGCATCAAGGGTTCAGTGGGTCAGCCAGAGTTCTATATGTAGTTTGGAATTTCTATGACTTTGTAATAGTATATGTACTCCACCATTTGTGTGGGGGGTACTGTTTAGCTGAGAAAAAAGAGATAATCTTTTCTCGGAGACCTTCATACCTTGTGATGTAAAACAACCCTGTAGCCTTAAAAGAATGAAGCATGGGTGCATTTATTAAGGTTATACATTTAAAAAGACTCTTTGAAAATGAAAAGTTCATTATTTGTGTTCTATAATGCAAAAAGATCCCTCAAGCCTCCAAGGATGTGAGCAGAGATGCATTTACTGGAAATTCTTGGTACTTGACATATATTGTTTGTCATAGATTATTGGATGAAGTATGCACCTTTGGGCTGATGTGCTGAGTTATTGTTGTTTTGTTCCAGAGGCAGGATGATGATATACATTTGGTGTGACATATCAGTGTTTGGGGAGCCCAGGGTTGCCTTTTCACCCATCAGACATGCTGCTATCCAATCATGTATATAAAAGAAAAAAGAGAGAGAGAAACATAATGAAAATGTAGTGATTAATTAAAAAATAGTATAAAAGCATTAAAAGTTAATAGTAGATAAATAACATAAATAAGATATTAAAAAAGAATAATTATTCTCCTTTAATGATCTCATCAGGGTGGGAGTTATTGTGCCAGACCAGAAAAACTTCCATGCACAAGATGGCTGTAACCAACAATTTGGCACAGCTAACTTTATTGAATTCATTAATCAAATAAAATGAATAAACAATGAGAGTTAGTCTATACTAGATTCCCATCTCCTTGCATACATAACTAACACTTATATATTAGTTATTTTGAAATATATAACACACACTATGAATGTATATTCTTTGGATAAAAATGTTCTAAAGTTATGTAAAGAAATTAGAGAATTAATATTTGTTACATGGTGGAATGTTTTATGTATTTATCTCTTTGTGTGTATTTATTCATATATGTATCATATTTATTGCAAATGTTCTAATATGTATATGTATAAATATTTCTGTACATTTATTTAATTTTTTTTTTGATAATTTTTAAAATGTTTTTTTTAAAAACAAAATATTTTTTTATATGTGAAAAGAATCTTCCTTTCAAAAGGTGGATTTAATTAATATTTGACTTGCTATTTTTTTTTTTTTAAATGTAATCAGGCAGAGTAAAATTTTTAATTAATTTGTAAATCAAATTACAAGTGTTATCTAAAGAATGTGGGTGGTTTATTGCTCCAATATTGAGTTGTCAAATTCTTTAAAAGAGATTTTTGAAGCCAAATTTTGTAAAAGAATGTGCAAAAAATAAAAATTTATCTGATGCAATAGCTCGAAGGGGGATGTAAGCGATTGAAACTTGTGGGTGTACAGGGATATATATATATATATATATATATATATATATATATATATAACCTACCTGTAAAATATAGGGTGATTGATAGGATTATTATTGAACTGAGAGAGCTGCATGAATCTATATGTGGTATTAGTTTTTATTAGTATTGAACTGATAGAGCTGCAAGAACCTACCTGTAAGCTATGAGAAGATTATTATTAGACATTTATTCTTTTGGCTCAATATGATGTAACCTTAGGAATAAGCGTCTGAAAAATTCGAAGGTAGGGACCTCTACAGGTCTTAAACACAAGCTAATGCTATGAAGAAAAGAGGGAATCCTTCTTTACTTCGACCTACTTTTATATATGAATAGGTGAAGCTGAAGTGGTTAGATCTAAGAGTGTGAAGCTATTCAATACTTCACTAATTAAGTCCACAATTCTTATAATACATTAATACTTGCGAAATCTTAAGATTTACTACGAGTCAATGAAAAGACCTCATAGGTTCCTACCTTCGAATTTTTCAGATGCTTATTCCTAAGGTTACAGCCTTAGTAAATATTAATTTTTGCATATTTAATTCGAATATTATTTTAGTTTTATTTCATGAGAATTATTATAGTTAGTCATAGAAATATGATTGTAATTCTTAAAGAGTTGGAATTTAATGGTATTTCTATGCAGTCAGGTATTTGTTTTTGATATTTATTTGACTTTAAAGCAGTATGTATACATTAGTATAGAAACATAGTCTCATGATTAAATTTATTATCATTCCTACATTATTATTATTCTGAGCTAGACAATTATTAATTAATCAGTAATTATTTGTTAAAGCAGTTTTGAGATCAGCAGTTATTATGATTATTATTAGATTCTTATTTTCACCCACTTAGTACTCTCCCTTGCTGCTGATGCTTAGCTTTTCTTTATATTGATGCTGATGCTTGGTATCTAATTACATCATTATCCCAGATTAACTTTAGGCACTCTTTCCCTTATTATTTCTAAATGATACATGGGCAATTTAAAAGTATTGCAAATTGTAATGTTATAATTGACTATTTATTAGTCTGCATTATAGTGACATATTTATTTCATGTTTAAAGAGATTTATTTAAACTTCATTGTATCAATATTTCATTCTCTGTAGTCAAAATGCAAGCTGCAAGCTTTAAGTGTCCATATATATTCAATGGACCATTACTAAGAATGGATTTGCATTCTTGCTATTAAAAGGTGTGAAGGTTATATATATATATCAAAAAATGATCAAATTTTAAATTAAATACTAGACATAGAATAAATTGTGAAAAAAACATTCAAGTAATTAAATATATAAAAAAGTATAGTGAGAGGATATGTTATGAATCTTTGTATATACAAGTGAATTTTGAAAAATGTATGAATATAGTTAAAGGTACTGTAAAATTGGCTAGAAAATGGGTGTTATTAAATGGCTGAAAAATTTAAGTTAAGTATAATTATAGGTAAATTATATGTATATATTTATATAGATAATTATCACTCTAATTATGATAAGTTTAAATTATTAAATATAGTTATAATACGTAAAAAAGAGAAAATTAGGAAATTTTTAAAATAATATTAACATATAAATATGTGATTATATAATGTAAATACATGATTATAATTTATAAGTATAATGTAAAATGAAGCCTATAGATGGAGTTGCTGTAAAATAGAAGAAATTATAATATAACTTTGTGTATTTACATCTTGATAAGGCTCCAATATAGAAGTGAAATCCGGGTTGATAAGGTTTATTAAACATATTTTTTAAAAAGTTGTCTTATTAAATATTTTTTTTTATTGAATTATTTTTAATATATATATATCAAAATATAAATATATAATTAAACTCTCTTAATACTGTTTTTATGATGCATTCTAATAAACTACAAACCCAAATATAGACTTGTGGCCATTATTTTTTTGCCCTTTCATAGAAATATTGGTGATAAAACAGTCTTGTTGTCAGGCTAGCATAAGATTCTTGAAAATTCATGACACTGCAGTTTGTTTGATTGCATGGAATCTTGTATAATGGGGAGTTTGTTAAGGATGCAGTTTATTCCTCATCAAGCAGTTGAGAATTAGTGGAGATTGAGGGCTATTTTTTATGATTCTGATCAAATTTAATTCATATTTTGAGAAATGTAAGAGTTATAGAAAAGGCAGATCCAGGGATTGATATTACATCTTCTTACTGTAATATATTCAGTCATTGTTATGATTATAATATAATGCCAAAGACCTAGAAAGCATGCTAAGCTTATATTAGGACTTTCTCTGTTAAGATTTATGTATTCAGCATCTTCAAACACTTAAATGTCAATTACAATTGCTTAAAAAAAGTAAATTAATGGACTATAGAATTATAATCTTGTATTCTAAGTTTTTTCCTTATAACAAAAATAAGCTATAATGGTTAACTGTTTAATGATAAATGGTAATTAGAATAGAATATATAATATTTACAGAACTTTAAGTTTACAATACAGTATGTTTCAACATGCATATGCATATAAAACAGATGTTTTATCCTTATAATGTACTTATATAAATCAAAATTACAAGTATATTTTTAAAAATATATATAATAATGTAGTTATTAAAAAAATTGAAAAAGCACATTTGCATACATTTTTGAATATCTGTGTATCCATTAAATATAATATTGTGATAAAACTTACTCCTTTATTTTATAAACTGCTTTTTTTTTATTATTTTCTAATTTAATACAACATGTAGTTTGCTACAAAGGAAATATTAACAATTCTATAAATTAACTGCAACTTAGCACTGCTTTCAACCTGGCCAGCTATATTCATAGCACTATATTGATTCAGATTGCTGATAGAGCAGATTGTGATCTGACTTAATATAGTACAATGAATATGACACACCTGGATGAAAACAATTTGGAGAATTGTTAATCTTTCATTTGTAGTAATCTATGCACAGTATTGGATTACTTATTTATTATAATATTTTTATAAAATGGATAACCATAGTGTTGAATTATTAATCCTCTGAAACTATCTTTCATTTGCAAATGACTTGTTTTGGCATTGTGTATTCAAGATTCTTGGATGGTAAAGACTTACTATTTGATGAAATACAGTGAACATCAACAGGAAAGGTCTTATGATTCAGGTGGTTCAATAGTAGATTTAAGGTTTTTTTAAAGTATTTGAATTAAAAAGAAAGATATAAATTACATAAAAATGGAATGGAATAAAAATATTTTTATTTTGCACTATGTATTATATTTACTAAGGCAGTAAACCTAAATCATGTGCAGTTGAAAATGCAAAGTTAGGGATCTCTACCGGTCTTAACTACAAACTTATGTATTGGAAGAAAAGAGACCTATAGAGATCCCTACCTTAGCATTTTCAATCGCACATGCTTTAGGTTTATTGCCTTAGTAAATATTACTTACGTAATCAATGTGCATTAAATAAATTTATAATTACTATATATTTATGAAAATTATCAAAATCATAAAATATGTTTGACAAACAAAAATTAATTTCTTTGAAAATAAGATAATTCGAAGTTAGTATTTGATTTTCATATACTGAATGTTTCCTATATATGTATATAGAGGGATTTGAACTCAGGATTTTTAGTGTATTCATTCTCCACATTATCTCAAGCAACCAATACAGATTACACCCACTGCCAAAAAGATATATGATCCCCAATATATGTATTTTATGCAGTACTAGCACTTATTACTTGGGTCAGATGATAGTTTCCCACACATATATACAATTAGTACTGGTTTGTATTACGATAGCAATTCATCAAACTTTAATAGACATGCTTCAATCTTATTACCCTTACAACTATTCAACCATCTATTTAATTTAAAAACTGAAGATAAAATATTCAAAACACTTGTTAGAATTGATATTATAGTCATACCCATGTAAACATTATATCAATGTAACACCTCATATTGCCAGACATTACATATATATATATATATATATATTATGAGAGGGATGGGCTGAAATGGACAGATGAATAGTTGGAAGGGTGAGAAGATTGAAGCCTACCCATTAAAGTTTGAGGATTTGCTAACTTAATATAAACTGAGCACTGATTGTGTATATGTGCAAGAGATAATGATCAGGCCCAACTAATGAGTGGTGGTTATGAAGGAAATATGTATATTGAGGATCATGCATGAGATAGAGTGGAGAATGAATAGACTAAAATATCCTGAATTCAAATCCTTCTATTTATAAAAATAAGATTAGTAGAAAAAAAACTTATGTTATTCAATATAATTTTGAATCTATTTGTTTATTGAAAATCTTTTTAATCTTGTGGATCAATATGATGTTAATTAGAATTATCTGTTTAAAAAAAGGCATAAATATATATGTTATTTTAAATTAGTTTAGACATGAGGAATATCCTGTGTACTAAAATCAATTGAATTTTTTTTATTATATATATATATATATATATATATATATATATATATATATATATATATATATATATATATATATATATATATATATATATATATATATATATATATATATGCTCTACACCAGTGGTTTTCAACCTTTTTACACCTGCGGACCAGTAAAAATAAGGATAAGGTTCCGCGGACCAGCAAAAATAAGGATAAGACTTTGCAGACTGGCAGAAGTCTATAGATAAATTTTCTTAAAGATAAGCATAATTATTATAACTGATCAAAACAACAATGTTAAATATATAAGATAAAGTTTAGTTTATATAATAAAAAGCTTTTTTTAAAAATTTTTTTAGAAAAGTAATAAAAAATTAAATTCTACCCTCCCCCCATAAACATCTGTGATAACTAGAAAAACAAATTAATTTATGAACGATTGATTAGATTTTGTTTTCGTTCTGTTTACTTTTTTTTTTAATTGGGTAAAAATGAGATGAAAAAATAAATAAAAATTGGCTATATTAATTAAAAGTTTAAACTCTTATTATTTATTATTACAAACTTTTTACTGCCTGTCTATCACATGGACCTGCAGAAAAGTTCCGCAGCCCGGTGCCAGGCCGCAGACCAAGGGTTGAAGAACACTGCTCTACACATAGATAATGAAGCTATTCAATGTATGTAAAATTATCATAAGTTACCACCAAGCACTTTCAGGACAGTTTATAGTCCCATATTCATGGTGACTTGTATTTGATTAATAACTATAATATTAATGCAAATTTTATGCAAATTCATATGCAGATGTTACATGGGCCATTTTCGAGACAGAGAAAAGCATGCCTCTCTTCTATTGATTGCAGCTGGGTCACTTAAATGTAGTAAGATTCCCTGACTTTGTGTTTGATATTGTTTATTTCGGAGCAAATGACACTGGCTGTGGTGGGCAGAAAAGCATGGCCAGTGGCTCTCTCATGCTCAATGAAAACCAAATTGCCTTCAAGTTTTGTTTTAGCTCTGTTATAAAGGTATCTGTGTTAAGCTACTCTGGTGGCAATGTTAGTTTTAGCCTCTCCATAATATGTTGCCATGCAATTTCTTTGGGGGCAGGTGATTTTGTACACAACTTGAGGGGTGAGTTCAGGTTTGATCCTGTCTTTGGTGTTAGTGATCAGTCTCAAAAATGGTCCATGTAACATCTGCATATGAATTTGCCTAAAATTTGCATTAATATTATAGTTATTAATAAAATACAAGTCATCATGAATATGGGAATATAAACTGTCCTGAAAGTGCTTGGCAGTAACTTTTGATAATTTTACATACATTAAATAGCTTCATTATCTGTGTGCAGAGCACACACACACACACACATATATATATATATATTGATTTCTCAGTTTAGTGATAATCTAGGCTCAAACAAAATTTGGCTTCATACCCTGGCATTGGTATAAGAAAGAAGGCACTGTTTGCAATTTTATGATATCTCCAGAATAAAATTATATCCTGAAAGTTATAAAGTTAAGAAAGTAAAAATTGGGTCTAAGAGATTGTATATGACTTATAAGGATATCACATCTAAATTGAACTGATAATGTTTGAAAAATAATGAATAATATATGCATGGCATTTCGTTTCTTTTATTTAACAGTTAAAGTGAGAAAAAAAAAAGATTTTTGAAATTATAATATTTTAAACATGTGGGGATGAAAGATTGGCATATTTTATATTTACTTGAATATCCAGCAGAAAAATAAAGTTATATAATACATGTAACTAAGGATAAATTTATATTACATTGACTTCTACTTAAAACGGTTTGGTTCATTCAAAATATATATTGTGCCCTTTTGTATGGGTCTCCATAAATTGTTGTATCAATCTATTTAAAAAATTTTAAATTTAAGATATATTTAGCTATATGATGTTAATTTTATTTATAACAATCTTTTAAAAAGTGTAATTAAAGTAATCTATGAATATTTGATATGTGAAAATTGTGCTGATGTTTGAGAGAGACGTTTCAATGGGGATGATAATAGTATGTGGTTGGGAAAACTGGCCATGGTCAATACTGCATTAATAAGTTTAATAAATAAATGTTTAAAGTTAAAAGTTTTAAAAAGACAAGTTAAAATTAAATGCATATATTTATTGTTGATAAAGATTAAAATTTAATAAATGAATATAAATATTTTAATTATTAGTAGTACATGATAGAAGATTAATATTTGATTTTAATAATATCGAATTATTATTTTAAAAATTGTTATAAGATATTATTTATTTTAAAAAATATTTATTTTTAAAAAATGAAATTGTTAGTCTATTTTTAGATTATTACAAGCATTTGTAGCTTTGTTGTAGGAAAAACAGATGTTAATTAGACACATACACACATGCTTGGGAGTTTTTTTAATAAAGTTGCAAAACTATTTTAAAGTTCTGTTATAAAATTTATAAATATTATTTTGGCTATCATGAGATAAAAGTAAAAATAATTTATGTGAAATATTAAATCTGATTTTAAAAATACTGTTTAAAAAACATAACGAATAAAAATAGACTTAATTTATTTATAAAAATAATCTTATAAAAGTTAAAAGTGAAATAAAGTAAGAAAGTATATTTTTAAAAAATGTTTAATGGATTTAGATAAACGATAAAGATTAATTTAAGAATTTAATAATGTGATAAATAATAAATATTAAATAAGTCATTATTTATTTTAATTCTGTCTTGTTGGTAAAATATGTAAATAAGCTAGCAAGTTGATTGTTTAATTTACCAATCAAGTGAGGAGTTTCTTCCGGTATAAAACCAAGGTTCAATTGTTCGGAGAGGGATAGTGATTGAAATTTTTTAAAGTAAAGTGTGCTATTAGAAATAGCTAAGTAATTATAGACGCTCTCAAAATCGTTTTAAAATTATAAGAGAGTAGTTTTTTTAAAATAATTTATAAAAGTTTACCAACAAACATGCAGTGCTAATTTTAATTATAATTTCCTATCGTCTCGATCAAAGCTCAATTTACTATCAAATAGTCATGAAAACATCGTATAAGGATAAAATGCATTGGAGACTTTCTACTAAAAATTTAACAGACGCTGGATTAACTAGGAGAGTTATTGGATGCATAAAAGTAATACGTTGGACTTTGTATAAATTTAAAAGCTAATGGTAATTAATTTTTATAAAATAGATATTTAAAAGAATGAGAAATACTTCTTTATGAAGAAAGTATTTGTGAATTATAAATCTAAGTATATAACTTAGTAAAGATGGTAAATAATAATGATTATATAAATACTTGCCTTGTTAAGTCTTTATGGTGTAAAAGACTAAATTTTAACAATTTTAAAAGGCAAATAAATTGGAAATTTAATGGGTAAAGAAATACCTATAAATAAAATTATTATATTATTAAAATCTGAACGCTGGTCGTACAGAAGAATCTAAAATTAATCTTACCTAAATATTCGTTAAGGAATGCACAAATATACGTGGATATCCAAATCAATTAAAATAATTAAACAAGAACTTTATAAATTATAGACTAATGCTAAAAATAATAACTTTTAAATAATATTTTTTCTTTAAAAAAATGAACCTGGATCCTATAAACTAGTTTAATTATTATTTTATTCTTATGGTGGAACTGACTCTTATTTTTATTTAATTTTTTTAAAAAAAAAAAACGTTTTTCATTTATTTCATAAAACTTTTAAAAAAACACGTGATGTACCGGAAAAGGAAGTAATGTTTGGTGAAAATTTGTGCCTAGGAAAAAGAACAATTATAGCTGGAAGAAGACACCGTTGGATTTTATGTAATATGTTTTATTTATTAACTAACATAAATATTTAATTAATTATTGATTTATTAAAGATAGGAAAGGTACATTTACATTTTTTAAAAATGATAACTAAATATTAATATAACTTTTCATTGTATAAAGTTTATTTTATAATTATACAACACGTAATATTTTAAAGAATAATTGTTGAGTGTAAATGTGAAATTATTTTGTAAAACTGAAATCTTGGAGGACATCGTGTGACGGACTGTACATTGAAGTATCATTTATGGTAAAAAATTATATGATAATAATAATTTGATGTATTTACTATGTTTTTCTTTAGATCAACCAAATGTTATTTGATTATTGAATGAATGTATTAATATTTAAATAATATACACGCATAAGATTAATAATAGCAGTTTTATTTTAATATGCATACTTTAAATTGATGATGTAAATTTAGTACAACATAATATGAGAACCTAGAAATAATTATATGATTCTTTCGTGAATAAATTTTAATGTTTTTGTTACAATATTAGGAATTAGATTTATTATTAGTGTAAGTTATTTATTTTTCTTTTCAAGTTAGTAAGAGGTATATAAAATTTATATTTTATTTTTTTTTTTTATTATATAAGTAAGTTAATTTTACATAGAAATTTATATTTTGATTGAAGGCTTAACATATATAGATGTTGAGGTATAAGAGAGTTTGGATCGTTATTATTTTTTTTAAAAATTGGTCATCTGTTTTCCTGAAGTTAAATAAGGTTAAAATGACTTTTGTAGATAGAAGTTTTTAGGAAGGAATAAGAATAACAAGTAAAGAAAAGTAATAGTTTAAACATAAAAAGAATCATAGAATTTTATTTAATATAATACTTTATAAAAATTTGAAATTGTTGAATAATTTAAAATATTATTTTAGAAGAACATATACGTATTGCATATTTTGATAAGACATGTAGTATGACATTATATTGGAATGAAATAAATAGTTATAAACAATAATTATTATTATATTACAAAGTTATATCAGTTTATACATTAATTGATTTTTGAATAATACTGGTAGTAAATGTAATACATACTAGTACATTATAATATAAATAGCAGTAAGACTTAAGTGAAATAGCATTTTACTTATTAAAGTTTGTTTATTTACATATATGCTACATGAATGATATTTCACATAAACCTTTTCTTATATTAATTGATAACAAATGATGTTCATTAAAATTAAAAATCAGAAACTTAATTAAATGTTATTGATAGAACATTTAAAAAAATGTATAAATGATCTATTTATGATTATGGAAATAGTAACAGTGTAAAAATCTTGTATTATCATTTTTTTCTTATTTTGTTTATTTTCTTTAATTCCATTTGTGATGTAAATAGTATAAATAAGTTATTTGTTAAAGTTGATGTAAATAAATTTGTTAAGTTGTTTTAAAATGTGTCGAATTCATTATTTTACACCACAGCATTTGACAACAGATAATTTGAATGTACATAATATTTGCACAATATGAATTTATTATTTTATTATTTGAAAAAGAAATACAATATTTCTTAATATAATTTATAGAAATTGATTGACATTAACATATAATATTACAATGGTCATAAAGTAATTATAATGCACAATATAAGAGTATAATATTATTTATTGCCACAGATTGTTAAATTATAATATTTTGGCATATTTTAAAATTAAGATACTATATGGAAATGAAAGACATGTATATGATTTACTTATTTTCTTAATGATTAATAGGACAATAAAATAGATAAGATTAAGCTATACATTAAAGATTATTATTGTTAGTTATTGTTATTAGAATAAGTTAGGTGTATTTAGGTTTGATATTAAATCCCTTATCATTCCTATCTACATGAATTATTATTACTTTAAGATAATTAGAAGAACCTGAGATCGTTTAATTATATTTCCTTAACAAAAGATTGAGATTTATTTATCTATTATTATTAAAGATAGTTCATTTATAAAAGTCATAAGAGTGCTGTAGAGTTAGTAATGAGATAATTAGAAGTAATAGTATTCTTATGCCATTGAGACAGTGTCTTGGAAAGACATTGACTCAATGTAAGTCCAATTACCAATTGTAACTTCACTTCACAGTCTCATGATTTTAGTAAATATTTATTTAATTAGTACATAATATTGAACTATATTAATTTTTGATAAGTTTGTAATAAATCTGATAAGTTATAATATTATAAAAATATATTAAAGATAGTTATACATATTTTTTTAGCCAAGCATAATGATTTAATTGAGCTAGTCATATTTTTAAATTATATTATATATCGAGAAGTGAGGGTACAATATTAAGCATTTACATGTTTTCCCAATATATGACATTAAATGTATAAATTGTAAAAACAATTATATATATATTATATATATATATATTGTAATGGGAATTACCGGTCCTTAAACTTTTTTAAAACTTGAACTTTATTTATGCTATTTTTATAAAATCATATTATTTTACAAAAAAAACTTTTTGAAGACCCGTTACTCAAGCAGGAGGGTAAATATGATTAATACTTACATACCAGTCATATCACCGGTCAGACTGTGATTTAATAAAATATTAAATGGACAATCACCTTTTAAGACTGAAGGAACTCCTTGGCTGCATGAAACATGAAACATCCCACGGGGAAATTTATAATGGGTTTTAAACCCAGGGTGCCATCCAATACTTAGACTGGAACCCATGAAATGTTACTAACATGTTTCACACACTTGACTCATGGCTAGTTCTTCACATGAGATCAGCTACACATTTACTTATATGAAGGGAGAAAGAGAGAGAGAGACAGAAAAACGACATTAATAATTAAAATAAATTTATTAAAAGATAATCATTAAATGTAATATAATAAAAAATAATAAAATATAAACACATTACATAGTATACACTTAACAAATTTTGTATACTTATTTATGAATTCTATTTCAGAAGGCATATAAAAGTTTTAATACTGACATAACACAATATTTACCTAGGATTTATAGCACATTTTTTTGAGCTTATTTGTGGTTTCAACATTGTCTTTAATTTCCATAGATGGTTCAAATAGTCTTTGGTTTCCATGACAGGTATGCACAGTTCTTGGATTATGTATATGAGTATGCACATTTTTTTTATTATTTGTGGTTGGATGATCACTGCTTTGTCCTCGGATCCTGTTAGTTTCTTGATCCAGGTATTGGTAACATAAACGAAGCTTATTTGTGTCTTGTTCTACTGCATGTCTGTTTCACTTAATTTAGTATGGCTGTTTAAAACCTTGGCAGAAAGCAAGTTAGAGCAATTTACTATGGCATTTTGCTAAGGGCACACAAGATAAGAGCAGAGCAAATGACTAAACATCAGAATTTGGTTCTAGCCAATCATTCTTTTTAATAATTCTTTAACTGAATTGAACTCAAACTCAACTAAAACTCTTACTTATCTCAAACTCAAACTGAGTACAATAGAGAATGTGCACCTTTTATATTACTCTGACCCCACCCTTGGTTCAAGTTTTAACCCATCATCAATACATTTTACACCTAAAAAATTAATTATAATTTACATTTCTTTATTTTTTGTTTTTTAATTTTAATTACAGAGATTAGGATTAGAGATATATTGTTTAACTAATAAGTCTGGTGTTTTAATCTCCAAAGCCTGATTAGTTTTGTACAAACTATTTTATTTAATTATAAGAAACTTTTTATTTTTTTTAAATTAAAAATGTTTTTTTCTTGAAGAGTATTTTGACAGATCACAAAATAAAATATATAAAAGAAAGACAAGTTATAATTATTACTAATTTGTAACTTATCTCTAAATTTTCCCTCTATTTTAACTTCTATACTTTTAAACTTATGAATTATAATTATTTTAAATTTATATATTTTTTAATTAAAAAACTACAAATAAATTATGTAACTCGTATACACACACACCTGCGCAACATGTGTATATACATATTGTTATATATATATGTAAAATAAATAAAATATCCGTTAATTAAAAACAATATTGTAATTATAATTGAAATAATATTTTTAACGGTTTATAAACAATTACAAACAATCTTAAAATCCGCAGAAGTACTTTCGGTTACTTTCTAACCTGCCTCAACTGCCATTAAATTCAAAAACCAAAAGCGGAAGCAAACGTCATCAATTCAAATTCCACGAATCTCGTATTTTAATGTTAGAAGCTTGTCGATTTATTAAATGCATTTTATTCCTGTTTATAAAAATTGCCTCTTTAATTTTTCTTTTACTATGGTTTCTCTCTTCATGAAGAATTTTCACATTTTCAAAATTAAATTTAAATTTATATTTACATGTTTTTTCGTGATCAAAGAAAACTAAAGAAGATATTAAATCACCATTATTTTTATTTTTTACACGCTTATATAATAATTCGTGTTCATTCAATCTTTTCTCAATACTGCACCTAGATTCACATATATATGATAGCATACAATCACAAAAAATTTGATATATGACGTTACTTTTTTGCTTGACAGGTATGACATCCTTAGAATTATTGACTAATTTATTAATATTGTTTGGAATGTAGAATGAAACATTAAACACATTCTTATATAAATCCTTAAAAAATTTTACTTGTGGATTTGAAATAAATGGAATAGATATCCATTTTTTATTATTAATCTTCATTTCTTTTAAATCATCATAATTTTTTTTTTTAAATTGACATAAAGTATTGTTTATTTGTTCCATTTTATAACCGACATCAATCAATTCCTTGGCAAATATCTCAATATTTTTTAGTTTATCACTTTGGTAATGACATAATTTTTCATTCCGAAACAAAAAAGATTTAAAACTTGCCATCTTATGCATCATTGGTACTTTTGATTTACAATTTATATATCCTCTTTTTTTGCAGTGGCTTAATTATTAGTTTATAATTTAATATACTATTATCTCTTGTGATCATTAAATATAAATAGTTAATCTTATTGTCCTGTTCTTTTTCAATAGTCCATTTCAAGCCATTCAACTTATTTAATTCCTCTATAAGCAAATTTATACTATTAGTATTTCCACAAACGAAAACATCATCCACATATCTTTTGTAAATTTTAATATCTCCAAAAATACACATATTTAAAATACTACTCTCATATGTAGATAAAACGAAATTGCAAACTTGTGCAACTACAGGCAATCCCATAGGCCAACCTTTGATCATTTTATAATATTGACCTTCAAAAGATGCAACAATGTTATCATTAAAAAATTTTAAAGAATCAATGATAAATTTTATCGTATATTTACAAATATTTTTACTTTTTAATGCATGTTCAATTATTTTTATGGAATTCATTCTATCAATAGATCCATACATTTCTGTAACATCCAATGAAGCAATAACATCATTTTCATCAATAATTAAATTTTTAATACTATTTACAAAGTCAAAAGATGAAGCAATAGTATTATCCCCAAATCCTAATATATATATATATATATGTGTGTGTGTGTGTTAATATCATACCTTTAAATGAACAATTCCTCTTTCTTCTAACTCAAATCGACCATCTAGATCTAGTAAAGCTTTCGTTGATGGATTGACATGAATTTTTCGGCCTATAAAAATAATTTATATTATAATGTACAATCAATAAAATAACATTGTGTCTTTTTTTAGTAAGTAACAAAATAATACTTTAGAGTAAATCTTCTGCAAGAGTTTGAATAAATATATTTAAAGTCTAAAAATTAAAAAAATAGAAGATATCTACCTTTAGATTAATCATTTGCCATCGGAAATTACTGGGATTTACTTGATTGAACTGACAGGAAAAAATATATATTTGTTTTAAAAAATAGTTATGTTTAACAGTTTTACTATATACACTAACATATTGCTCTTTTAAGTAAATTACTAAAGATTGTTATAAACTCAATAGCCTAGGGACTAGGATATAATGCAGATATAGCTGTCTGGAAACTATGGTTCAATGCGCCATGAATGGTTCCCTAGATGAAACTGTCTGCAGAGTTCTACTAGGCAGGGAAAGGTAAAAAATCGCACCTAACTATGGTCGGATTTTGGGTCTTTGCCTAACTTTATGAAATGCCTAATCAACGATTGCATGATTTAATAGATTATCTCTATACCTATTTAATAATATAAAATACAATTTAGGTTTGTTCATTACGTCTCATCCCTTTCCTATTCCATTATGCCCTAATATTCAAACCTAGGGATTGCTCTTGACTCTCTTAACACATATGATCAGATACACAAAGCAACTTCCACACCTCTGTATATGTTACAACTAGCATCGAAAACCTTAATTTACCATGAAACTATTATATGAAAATGAAATAGGTGTGTCCATATTATGACTATTGGTGGACTGTTGAATGCTGTGACAATTCAATAAACCACCAACCAGAATAATGTAAACTATTTAACATTTATTAACAATGATAAATGAACTTAGAAATAAAGTATTTTAAACAATAACAAAATCAACAACAACAACAACAACAACAACAATAATAATAATAATAATAATAATAATAATAATAATAATAATAATAATAATAATAATAATAATAATAATAATAATAATAATAATTATTATTATTATTAATATTATTATTGAGGAAAATAAACATGTCTTTATGAATCTCTGTGAATATTTTTGGACATCAATAAAAATTATTTACTTCTCATTGCCTTATGATTTATTATTTGGATAAGAGATGAGAAATATGTAATTGAAATATACCTGGATCTCGTTTTATGCGGTTGATAGGTTCCTCAGAAAAAACACACAAAAGAAATCGCACAAAAATAGACTTAACTTACCTTGAAAAATGGGGATAGGGGGTTGTAATTTTCAGAAATTGCATAAAAGCAAAGCAAGAAGGAAAAATTACTTTAAAATTCGCATTAAAAAAATAAGGAAACAAAGTATGACTAATAAAAAATTTCAAATATTTGAAAAAAAAAATACAAGACAAACTTTTTTTACTTTTTTATTAACTACAGTATTTAATTTTACATTTTTTCATACATATTTTAATCACTAGCAGTTGTTTGACCATTTGATAATATGCATTTATTTGGGAAACTTTAAGAAATCAGATTTGTCATGTGTTATACAACTAGCGCCACTTTCAGTCTTGAGCTGTGTTAATGATTTTTTGTTTCTATATTTAAAAAATGAGATTGTAATCAAAACAAAAAGATTAGAGATTATCATTAAAAAGATTATTTTCAGTTTATAGAATCAATAAAATCTTTGTTATTATTTATTTTAAAAATCTAAAAAAAATATTTCTGTTATAATTAACAAAATATGTTTTAAAAGTTTAAAATTTTTGACTATTTATTGCGATATTTTTATATGTAAATATAAATCTATTATTATTTACTCATTAGTATAAGTAGGTTATTACATAAAAGCTAATATTCTAAATGCAGCTTTAGGCCATATTTACATTAACTGCTAATATAATGTTATATTTTTGAAAAAAAAAGTATTTCAAGTCAAAATAATTTATTAATAATTTAAATTTCTTGATATCTAATAAATATAGTGAAAGATGAAAGATAATCAGAAGAAACATGAATCACATAACTTCAAAATTGCATTAAAATAATCCGCATAAAACGAGACCCAGGTGTACTCTATTTTATCAATGGAATCAATTATAATTTAGCCCTTGATGTACATTATATTTTTATTGTTGAATCAGTTTCTTAGACATGTCAATTAATAATACCAATCAATTAAAAAATTTTTAAAATAAGTTATATGATTGATTGGATAAATAATTTTTAGGCTCAGATGTTTCAGACAACTCTCTATCTAATAATTGTAGCAATAAGAGGATATAATCTAATATTTTCTTGTAAAAATATTGTCTTATTTTAGAAGTAGAAAGTATGTCAATTACTCTTTGTACTGGTCTGTGAATTATAATCTTATACTATTATGTAATATTAAATCATTAAGCACTGAATATATATATATATTATAACGATCCAAAACAATAGTGGAGACAGCAATCTATGTATCTGCAACTACCAGGGCGCCATCTAGGCATTTGAACCTAGAAAAATTTATACAGTAGGCAGATACGCGCTGTTAAGATTCCACTTTATTTTATATTTTGGTCATTAGTCCATTGTCACTAGCTCAGTGAGTAGCAGAGATAATAAAATATAAATTTTATATCTTAAATATAAAAGAATAAAAGCCACTGCCAGAAATTAACACATAAAAATATTTATCTATGCACACATAAAATAACATTTAAATTTTGAGGAATAAATTCAACATTTTAGATTTTTCTATTAATCTTTAGTTTTACATTTAAGTAAATTACAACCATGAGTTTAATATTTATTTAGTGAGTTGAGTATGAATAGACTACATAGATCTGCATTTGAAAAGAAAATATTCTTCCCTGATTTAACCTTAGGCAACAAATTTCACAATCAAACCGGCACCAATCCATCTGATACATTTATGTATTCTATGTAGCATGAAAATATGACAACACAAAATACTATACTGTCAGGAATGTACATCTGAACAGCAAGTAGAATTAGAGAAAAAATGTCTCTCTACCAACCAGGAATGCTACATCTGTTGGCGAGTAGAACAATAAACATAAAACTCCATAGGAATGGACTGCGGTCCTTTGCCATCTTACAAACCCATCCATTGGCAAACAGAAGGTGTGTGGCATATATATATATATATAATCCTTCCTGTAGTGGATCTCACACTACATCTACAATTACACAAATATATCCAATCCATTGAACCAATTCAACTACGAAATGAATAACCTAAGATTACCCTCCCTTAATATAACTTTACAAAACTATATAGCCATTCATGCCCAACTTAAATTTAACATTTAAATATGTTCACACAGATTATTTTTATACAATTTGTTTTATAATGTCGAGTATAGATCGGCTGCATAGATTCCACAGTCAAAAACATTCCAAATTAAACACAACCGATCAAAATACAAAGTCAATCATTAATGTCAATTGCTGAGGGAATACAGGAGACCCTTAGGTGTTCATCATAAGACACTGCAGTGACATCATTGACTTATATATTCCAATCGACCATGAAAACCACAACATAATCAACCGCTAACGAATCTATGCAATGTCTATACCCAACTTAAATGTACTGCATTTAATAATTTCTACAATAAATATTACTACAAATAAAAATAATAAATTGGAAATGATTTTAGCAAAACTTAACTATATAAATTTAAACAATCAATTATTAATTTGAAAACCAAATAAGAGTTCATTTTAAAATTTAAATTAGCTGAATCTTTAAAAAAAACAATGACAAAAGTTCTTAATTACTTTTTTTTGTTGTTGTTAATTTGTAAAGTTCATAGCTCATGGTAGAAGAGTCCAGGTTTCTGCTTTTAATTCCCGCGATGCCTCCATTTGAAGATAATGTTCTGGAGATGGCAATAGCTGGTTCAAGGTATCACAGTCTTTTCATTTTTTTAAATAGAGAGTGTGGTATGTGCATCCTACCACATCTCTCAAACACAAAACACTGGAACTGTCAGAAAAAACTATTTGCCTTTTTATATTATCCACACGGATTCAATCAACAAAACATTACTAATCCATCACTTTCATTAGGGTCCAAGCCAAGGCTTAGTGCTTCCATTGGTCAAGCTAATTTCTCTTTATTTTCTTATCTATCTTTCATCAGATCATTTTAATTATACAAGAGCCCAAGGGCCAGTTTGGTTTTCAATAATTCCATTTACAGATTACATTAATTAATACCTGTTTTTATTTTTAAATCTTGTACTTTTTTACGTTCAAATAGTTATTTGGTTTTTTTTTAAAAATATTTTTAAAGTTTGGCCTCTGTGCCAATGTATATACATTTAACAAACATTTTAATTTTAGCGTTTAGTTTTTTACTTTTATTTGCGAACTTTCTAGCATTTTTCTTAATTACTACGAAAAACTAATAGTCCCTAAACCCCTAGCTGACACCCCCCCATTTATATACATGGGGTAGGGAGCGCACACCTTTTTTTTACCCAATCACCACCCCAAAAAAAATTTTAAAAAAGGCTACGCACCACAATTATCTAATTAATTATTCCCCTTTGGGGGGTGCAACCCAAACCCTAAATTTTTCGGGATTTTAGGTGCACCGAGGATCAACCAATAAAAAATTAATTAATGATAATAAATTTTTTAGAAAGAGGGGGCTTCATACCCCCATTTTCTTTTTTTCTCTCCCTAATATAATAGCAAAAACTCCTCCACAAAAAAATCGCTGTGTGGGTTGGGGGGAGAGAAAAAAAAAAAAACTCACCACCCAAAAATCTACATAAACCCACCCCAAAAACAAAACAAAATTTAAAAAAAACCTAAAAAAAAAAAAAAATAATTCTTTATTCTTTTTCCTCCCCCCCCACCCCCCCCCCCCCACCAATTTATATAATAAATAAAAAAAAATTTATTTTTCCCCCTTTCTTATTCTTTTTCTCTCCCCCCCAACCAAAAAAAAAAACCTTCCCCCCCCCCTTTCCTTTTGTTTTCCCCTCCCGTCCCTGCCGCCCTTTTTGTGGTGGAGGGAGGGAGGGAGGGACAAAAACCGGACAACCCCCAAAAAAAAAAAAAAAAAAAAAAAAAAAAAAAAAAAAAAAAAAAAAAAAATTTTTAAAAATAAAAAAAAGGAAATTATTTACTTCCCCCATATTAAAAAAAAAAAAAAAAAAAAAGGAAAAAAAAAAAAAAAAAAAAAAAAAAAAAAAAAAAAAAAAAAATTTTTTTCTTTTTGGGGGTTAATGTTTTTATTTTAAATTAATGTAACGACATATTTATATATTGTTACAATATATATATAAATTGATATATTTTATAAAACCATTATGTTGTCTTTTTAATATACTTCTGAATTGAATATGAAATATAATCAATATTATAGACAACTTTATGTTTAAATAATAAATTTATTTTCATCAAACTGATTTTTATTCAAAATTGAACCTTGTCAAGATGTTATAATAATTCAAAATGTTTCATGATTTACATATTATCTTAACACATCATATATTGGTCAATATTAATTTTAAAAATGTTCTCATATATTTCAATTTTTATTTGATGTACATTTTCTTTCCAACTTTATTGACCCTTGTACTAAATTCATACATTTCTCTTTATTTTCTTATACATACATTGCCTCATATACTTTTCTTTATAATTTTACAATATTTGATCACTTCAATATTTTCTTGACATTTCATAATATGTCCTGTTTCTAAAAAAATGAAAAAATCGCCTTGACTTAATATCTTTCCCATTTATTGCTCTATTGTTCTCTTTACCTCTTTCTATCTTAATTTTTGCTGACTGATATATATATATAATTGAACTATGGGTATTGTTAAGGGCTGTCTCATTTTGATTATTCAACGTTATATAGTTGATAAAGACTACAAAGTGTATAGTCGAAAGTACTTCTAAAAGAATATAATTTATATAAATTGTACTCTATTTTGATATATATATATATTGATTTGTATATTACATATATTGTGAAACGAATACAGATATCAAACTTTATTTATTATATATATATATATATAAATATATATATATAAATAAATATATATATATATAGTAACCAAAAAGAAGAGAGGAGGGGGAGAAAACGAAGGAAAGAGGAAGGGATTAATTAATTAGAAATGGAATTAGAGAGAAAAGGGAAAGAAGAGAGAATGAAAATGAGACAGAGAAGAAAAAAGATTAGAAATTAGAAATGGAATTAGAGAGGAAGATGATAATGAAAGAGAGAGAAAAGAAAAGAAAGAGAAAAGAAATGAAGGAAAAGAAATGAAAGAAATAGAAATGAAAAGATTAGAAATGAGGAATAGAATTAGAGAGGAAAAGAAATGAAAAGAAAAAATAGAAATTGAAATGAAAGAGAAAAGAGAGAAGAAAAAAGGGTAAAGGAAAAGGAAAGAAGGGAAAAAGAAAAGATTTGAAATGAGGAATTAAATAAAATGCAGATGAGATTAGAGACACTAACTTTCCCTTAAACATTGTTTACTACAATTTCATGTTCCAATTGAAATTTGAATGTCAGAAAACAGATTACCTTTTAAATTCACCCATCCATAACTTCAAGACAATTTTAATAGTTGTTTTTAAAAATCATACTTTTATTTTTTTAATAATAAAGTTCTAAAAAAATTACAACTTTTATTAAAGAAAATTTCAGGATTTCCACATGTAGAAACAAAATAAGTAAGCTCCTGAATGAATCCTGGCTTAATATTTATATCTGATACTCTCTAATACACCCACTTTTTATAGATAACTTGGCTTAAAGCCAATGAAATTATTTTTATTAAACTTTACCATTCTTGACAATTCAAATGTGGAATTCATTTACTGATGCAATTGATTTAATTATACCAAACCACGTGACTCACAACTGCAAAGTCAAAAGTTCATTGTTAACAAACATTATCTAATATTCTTAGACAACATTTTATAAACACAATAGTAATAAATATAAAATTTAAAAATACTCCTCTTTATTAAACTTTTAAATTTTTAATTTTAATAATTTTTATTTATTCATTTGCTTTATATTTTTTAAAACAATATTGGAATTAAATTATTTTTTATTCTTATGTTTAGGTGTCTTTCTTGCATGCACAGACATATTCTCACTCATGGGTGACCTCACACTAATTGTTTAAAAGTTATTTTTAAAACTACAACAATAAAAATATTAATGAATATTTAATTCAAAATAACTTTCTATGTGAAATGCTAATCTAACTTACATCTAATAAATATTATTACACTGTTTTAATAAAAACTTACAGATTATTTTTTTTAAATTAATTATTAATATTATTTAAAACATTTATTTACAATATCTAATTATTATAATTTAGACATTAAAATGAATTACATAATAGTTACTTTAAAATACATTTAATATTATTTATCAACTCACAACTATTTCTGATATTTTCTTTAATTCAAATTATTGTCTGACAACCCTTATCAAACTAACTCACACTATTGAAACATTTAGACATAATCCCATAAATATTTAACAATTATTATAATACTACATAAGATTATCCTATTTTATTCATTAACTAAGTTAACTTCCATTTTTTTATCATTATTATTTTTTTAAAAAGCAGAAAATTTCCAACAAAAGTTTAAGCTAAGATAACCTCAGGCACCTATTGGAACTAAGTGAAACTTAAGTTAGGTACACTATATATATATATATAATTTTATAAACTATTCATATCTTATCATTCTTATCATTTCTTATTTTTGCATTACTTACTAATTTTTTAATGATTTACTATTTTTCCATCCAATACCTATATTCTCATTCATTTTTTTTTTATCATTTAGAATTTTATATACTTCTTTGGAATATGGAATAGAAATGCATTTCTTATTTTTTCTTTCATTTTTATTGCTAACTTTCTTATATTCTTTTTTTTTCTCAATATATTTCTTACAAACCTACCATTATATACATAATCAATGTATTCTTCATGGATTGCAATTTTTGTTCCATTGCCTCCATTTCATTTAATGTAAACCTATCTTTTTTCTTTTATTCCTTTCAGTACCCTCATTTCCTGACACCAAAGTTGATAAGATTTTAGATGTACCATTCCTCTTACATTTTTATTCTTTATGCTGTGCTTTATTTTATTTTTATTAATAAATCTAAATATTTTATTCCTTCTTCATTATTTTCTATTGTAAATTTACTGTTAAACATATTTTTATTTAATTTATTAAATGCTTTCACTATGCATCTTCTATTTCCTACTACTATAATATCATCTACAGATCTATAATATTTTATAATTTTGCATTTTCAATATAATTATTAATTAGTTTCTGCTTAATCCAATCTACCATACCTGAGCAAAAAATATTTAATAAGTATATTGAAAATGGAGAAATTATAAAATATTATAGATTTGTAGATGATATTATAGTAGTAGGAAATAGAAGATGCATAATGAAAGCATTTAATGAACTAAATAAAAATATGTTTAACACTAAATTTACAATAGAAAATAATGAATAAGGAATAAAATATTTAAATTTATTAATAAAAAAGGATGAAAATGGTGAGATTAAGATAAAGCACTGAATAAAGAATAAAAATGTAAGAGGTATGATACATGCAAAATCTTATCAACTTTGGTGTCAGATAATGGGGGTACTGAAAGGAATAAAAAAAATATAGGCTTGCATTAAATGAAAAGAAGGCAATGCAGCAAAAATTTCAAATCCAAGAAAAATACATTGAATCTGGATATAATGGTAGGGTTGTAAGAAATATACCAAGTAATAAAAAAGAATATAAGAAATTTAGCAATAACAACGAAAGAAAAGTAAGAAATGGATTTCCATTCCATATTGCAAGGAAATATATAAAATTATAAATGATAAAAAGAAAAAATGAATGAGAATATAGGTATTGGATGGAAAAATAGTAAATCATTAAAAAATTAGTAAGTAATGCAAAAATAAAAAATGGTAAGAATGATAAAATAAGAATAGTTTATAAAATTATGTGTAAAAGATATATATATATTTAGTGATGATCTACAACCTGATACACCATCCAATTATTTAAGACACTCTACCAATTGGAGACACATAGACATATTTGCTTAACCAATAAATTACCAAGCAAATTATCATATACACATTTTTTCTTTCCAGCACATACATTTACATAAACATCTTTTTATTTTTAAAAGAATTAATAAAAACTATTAAATTGCTAGGAAAAGAAAAAAACAGAGAGGTATATTAATACTGGAATAAAAGGTGTTATATGTTTCTAACTGGGGAGAACTATACCAAAAAACTTACACATAAACTTAAAAAAAAAATAATGACTGAATTAAAATATAAACACATAGCAACCATTTGTAGAAATGAAATTTAAAATATTTATAAATTATTTTTTTATTTATAATCCCATTTATTTATATTATGTCTGTTAAACAATAAGAAATGTCAAGATTAAAATGCTTAAAAAAACTTCACATGACCTACAACACATTAATTGTTATACTGTCTTCTGCATTAGAATAGAGAACTTTTTTTTTCTGCTTAAAAATAAATTTGAATACAAAATGGATGTGAATGTTTGAATTTAAATATATATATATTTTAAAAATATAAATCAAAATGATCAAAAGCTGATTTTTTAAAGCAATCGTTTGAAGTGGAAGAAATAATTTGAAAGTAAAAATTTAATTATTTGCTACTTAAACAATTTTAGTGAAATTTATGTGTTGCAGTAATATTTAATAATTAATTGTTTTGGTATATAATAATATCATCATTGAAGTCTTGAGAAACAAATGAATCAATAAATATATATTATTTTTATATCATGATTGCTTGCTGAAAAGTTTATACCATGGGGTAATAATACATCATCAATTAAGCCATGAAAAGTTAAAGATTTTACCTGCCCATTTAGAAGAAACTTGAAAACCATCTGTTGCCTTAGATAAAATGCCTAATCTAATCCAAGACAGGATAATTGGAGAACATTATTATTTTTTAACCCAGTCAATAAATTTCTATTCTTCATGGGAGCAGAACTTCATCTCCAATCATAGGAATTTATTTGGCAACTAAACATTTTCCAGCAGATTCATCAGACTTTAATTAACAAAATGGGATAAGAATTGTGATTTTTGTTTTATTATTTTGTCTATTGTAAATTTTATGTATTATTTTCATTTTCTACAATTGGAAGCTAATGTGTTATAATTTTGGAGAAATTCTGTATGAGAGTAATATATATATATATATATATTATCATTTTAAATTATATAAACAATAAAAAATTACTAGTTTTGACCTCCCCATCTGACTGACTTTTGACAACATATAGAAAATTGAGAGGTAAGAAATTTTAATATTATCTTACAGTAAGCAACACACAATGATAGAGTTTTATTTCTTTATTATTAATTAAGCTTATTTTTATATTACTGTCAAATCAATGATTTATAATCATTGATTTATCTAGACAACAAAGTCATATGTTTTTGTTGTTATGTTTGTATACATATTTTAAATTATCCAGCAAAACGCAATCACATATACATATTATAATTTTACATATTCGTTGTTGTAAATAATTAGTCAAGTACATGAACTTCTACCATTGGATTTAGGGCAAGGATTTTATTTTTATTAATATCATTATAGATATCGATATAGTAGAGATTCATCTTTGACAAAATAAATTACAAGTGTATCAGATTTAATTATATTCATATTTTTTGTTAATAAATAAATGTTTATATAATTCGTTATTTTAATTTGGTCTCTAACCCATCATTATTTCCATATCCACCATCAGCTTTATAGTTCTTCATTATTTACATACCCATTGTAAACATTATTATCTTCTTTAGTTTTACACTTATCAATATTATTAATATGATAGAGGAAATACATATATATATTTAAGTCATTTATTATAACTTTTAATACATATATACTTATATATTATATCTTATGCTTAATTGATTTTTGGTAATAATTTATCACCTATATAGAGGTGCAATAACTATTTCTTAGTGTGATTTTCTTCCCTGATAAGAGAGCTCAAGCAATAACTCCCTGAGTTCAAATACTGTGGTATAATGTGGCTAGAAAGGGGTGAGAATTGGATGAACTGACCCAAATTGTATCTAGGTTAATAAAAATAGGTATAGCTAGTCTATTGGAAGTAGGTACAATCATAGATTATGTATTTCATCGTGTAATCACTTGCATCCTATCTGAAGACCCAAAGTCCGACCATAGTAAGATGCACTCCCCCTATCTCTTCTGGAAACTACCAGCCCGTTACAATATATATATATGTCAGTCAGCAAAAAGTAAGATAGAAAAAACTAATGAGCATGACAGAGCAATAAATAGAAAAGATACTAAGTCAGGACCATTTTACCATTTTATAAAAATAGGGCATATTTTGAAATGTGAATAAAATATTGAATCAAATATTGTAAAAAATATAAAGAAAGAAAAGTATATGAGGCAATCTATGTACAAGAAAATAAAGAGAAATGTATGAATTTAGTACAACGGTCAATTAAGTTGGGAGGAAAATGGAACATTAAATGAAAATTGTAAAATATAAAAACATTTTTTAAAGTTAAGATTGACAAGTAGATGGTGTGCTAAGATAATATGTAAATCATGTGACATTTTGAATTATTATAACATCTTGAAAAAGGTTTAATTTTGAATGAAAATCGGTTTGATGAAAATAAATTTATTATTTAAAAATAAAGTTGTCTATAAAATTTATTATATTTCATATTCAATTCAAAAGAATATAGTGCAATTAGCTTATATGCAATTGTTTTAAGAACTTTACACCAAACAGTTATCTTTCTAAGTGATATTAATAATGTAACCATTATGTTTTACACAGTTATTTTCAAACAATAATAGTAATTATACACCTTATTTAAACAAAAATATAGTTTTTTTTCTTCAAAATAGACTTTAAACATGCTAAAAACAATACTTCTTTAATATGTGGATAAATTAATGATATTATATGGAAAATGAAAAAATGCATAAACATTTAACATGCAAGAGCCAGAAAAGCTTAAGTAAAAAATGTAATTATTAATGTTTAATTAATAATATATTCTCTGCAATAAAAAAAACTCTTATCATGACTTACATCTAAAGCACAACCTTACAGAGATTTGAAAATATAGATATTATTGGAATTTGAAAAAAAAAAGAATCTTTAAGATAAAGATGTGGGGTTTGAGTATCAATATGATTCCTTGGAGGACTGAAATGAAAAATGGGTGTTAAATGTGATTAAAAAAGATTAAAGTATCATTGCAATAAAGTCATTCACTTATGAGACATTTGGTATCATCCTCATTTTTAGAGAACAGAATGCCAATATAAAGAAAACCTCACATGATATATCTGCATGGAGATAAGGTAAATAAAATATTTTTTAAAAATTTGGTATTAAAGAAAACTAAAAAACTATGACATCACAATGTATAGATTGAGAAAAGAAAAAAAGAATGAGAAATGACCTTATTCCACACCACCTATTTTTTTTTAAATTATAAAAAAACATTTTAGACTTTTAATATCCTTTTTATTCTTTACAAATAGAAAACTTTTAAAATATAATAAATTATTTGCTTAATCACAAATTGAATGTCTTGATAAGTCAAATTAGAATAATTTTATTCGGAAACATGATGAACTTTTATGTCAGGATACATTCTAGTAATCGTCCTCATTTTGTACTCACTATTTTGATTTTCAATTGATTGTTACCTAGTATGATATTTTTTTTTGAAAATAACTTTCATTTTTAAGAACGGTATATATTTTCTAAGGACATATAATAATGCTTTAAGTAAAGATACCATCATATTAAATTGATAATTGACCATAGAAAGACAAGTTAAGCTGGAATGATCTTTTTTTAAAGTAAAAAAAAATCTGTATAAAGCTTTATTGCATTACATAATTAGGATTCTACTTAGATAAATTTACTAAATTTATAGTCATTAATCTATGAAGTCTATAAAATGATTTTCTTGAGTAGCTATAGAAAGTTTTAATATTCACAATGTTATAAAATGCCATGAAATATCCCATAAAAATCTTCAGTATGTTCCAAAAGTAAAATTATTTTTATTATATGTTAAAACTCATACAAGAAATTAAAAAATTTTGATATGATCTTTAAAGAAAAATTAAAAACAAAATAACTAAATTAAAAAGGCTTACTAATATTTTAGCTTTCAAATATGATTTATTACAATTCACATTAGGCTACTATACAAGAAAAAAACAAAAGAATACAAGAGAGGGAAAATGAGAATACAACATCTTTAGAAGACATGTGCACTATAAATTACCATAAATCTTTGTGAGGTATATTAAACACAGCTCATAATAAAATGACACTTGTGTAGGTTGTATATGACTAATAATTGTATTCCACATGGCATAGTGTGATATTATCAGCCCCTTAGGATGGGTAACATTGTAACAAGATGAAAAAGAAAAACATATATATCTTAGCCAGGAAGGTTAATAGCAATAATATAAGGAAATACAGTTGAACTTGCTTGTGTTTCAAAGTTTCTTACTATAGCATAATCTGCCCCGCATGTCTGACTAGCCAGACAAATTCCACATGTCCATCTATCTTCTTCATTAATCCTATGTAATGTTCACATAAATAGTTTGTCTATGGACCCACTAGCCCCCTTTCATTCAAGAGCTTGCACTTAAAAGACAATACAGCAATGTTCATGAATGTGGCTAGTCTAATTTGTCCAAAGCAACTTTTCTGTATAGCAATCCTAAACAGAAAATTTCCAGGGTCTGTACCATTAGTTCATTGTGAAAAAAACCCATAACTATATTCACATTCTTCAATGATATGTACCATAGATTCTTCATGTTTCAGGCATAATGGGAAGACTGTATCAATATTAAATTCCCTCCTGTAGACTAAGAAAGCTCCCATAGAAAGTACATCCAGGTTGACTTTCAGCAGAAAGTCAACTTGGGGCTGAGTTTTATGAATTTTGTTAATTTTATCATACACTGTATTCTGATAGGAAGCCAATAAGATGTCTTGTATTTTGGGGTGAACATATGTTGGTATGCATTCCAATAAAATAATTTACTGTGGAACAGGGAGTTGATTGCTATGATACTTTGAATTTACCAATGTGATCTGATGCTGCTGCCACATACTCTAGAATTTGGGCAATGGCCAGACTATAGGTTCAACCTGTTCAGTAGGAAGAGGACTTTTCATGTCTGGGTTGTTCCTGAATAGCTTATATAAATAATTATGTGTACACTGAAGATTAAAAATTATCAGTGAATGGAGGAAAGTCCACTGAGTGATGTAGACTTCTGAAGGATGTTAATTTAATTACTGGGGTCTTACCTCCTCCCAACATAATATTTTACATATCATCCTGATCTTGCTGATAAATGTTTTCATAAAGGAAATTCCAGCCAAGTAGTAAAGAATTTTGGGCAATGCCAACTTTGCCAACCAGAGAAAGATACACTTTTAACAATGATGTTACTGTGTTTTCAACCACGAACAAATAAAGAGTTTTGTATTTCCCTTTTTATTACAGTTGGGGGGAAGTCAGCTAAAAGCCAAGATTTGAGGAGGAACTTAAAACCACCCAAAATTATTGTTTTCAGAAAAGATGAACCATAATGTCAATTTCCTTCTGATGACTCTTAGACCAAACTGACAAGCAATGTGATCCAAGATCTCTTCTAACCCAGTCAATTTATGCCAAGAGGCATTCATATAGGAGATGTGTCAAATGCTCTGGCTATTCTGGGGCAAGTAGCTTCAATGTGCAGCAGAAATAGATTGGCATATGCTGTGAAAACAAGTGCACTCAATGGTGAGCTCTGTGGCATTGAAACATAGGACCAAAATTATGGGGTGTCTCAACTATCCAAAGTGAATAATACAGAACAGTTATGAAGAAGGTTTTCAATTATTTGGAGGTATGCCAGAGGCACTTGGAGTCACTCCAGTACACTGAGAAGCACATCAAAAGTGTGACTGGCTGTGACATTCTTCTTCAAATGTGGTCAACAAAGAGGCAAATTTGGCTGATGATATTGGCAGTGGGAAGACAAATGGTGTATGATGTTATCCTGGGTATTTTCTTTGATGAGACTTTCAATAGTCTCCATGAGTAGTGGCACCATTGAGATTGGCCACAGATTATCTATCACATGAGGGGATTCCCACTTTTCAATGAAGGGACCATAGCAATTAGACAGATCTCATTCAAATCACAACTATCACTAGCAATGAGGTCTACCATTCCCTTAATAATTAGAAATGATAAAAAAAACACAAATGCACTAATAAAAATTTTGGAATCCCATATAGGCCAAGATGGGTTCTATCGAGGAATGATTTTAACTTCATCAATATCCAGTCTTCTTTAATCCAGTGTAAATCAGTTTCATTTGTGATGTACTTTTTACATGTGTTGGCCAACCCAAGTGGTTGGAATTTTTTAAAATAGAAGTTGCAAATCCCAGACAGCATGGAAGGACCAGAGTAACTATTCCCCTGAATCTCAATCTATTTAGGGGGTTTAATTTTTTTCTGGATCCAACGGTCCATCTCATATATCTTTTGGTTCAGCAATGATGGTATTCAAGATAATGTAGAGCTCTTTTAATCAAAAGATAATCTTCCAGTTTTCTGTGTTCCTTTATACCTTGATTTCAGGTTCAGGATATTTGAGATGTTTTTTTTTCTTCATAGAGTAAATGTTCAAGTTCAAGTGTATCAAAGTCTTTAAGCATTTGAATTGGTCTTTTTGTCATACAGGTCCATTTTATAATCATGTTTCTTAAAATTCCAATAAATTGACCCCATGCATCTTGTTCAGGAAGGATAGAAAGGTCAATAACTTCAAATGTTTTCTTAGTGTTAATAATGTCACTATGCTCTGTGGTAGCTATTTCCATGGAGGAATTGTTCCTAGGTTTCTTTTCTCTTGGGTATGATTTCATTATTATTTGATCCTGTCATTATCCTGGTTTAGTATGGATGCTGTCTCCACTACAACTTGAGTAATCTGGATAAGATTTGGATCAAGATTTGAAATTTTCAACATTGGTTCTTTCTTTTATGTTGACCAACTGTTGGAAGATTTGCAATAATATTTTCAGAATTACTCATTGATATCATAGAAATGTCAACTTTTACAACATCAGTATGTTCAGGTGTTCACTGTTTATTTGCAACCTCAATTTTTAAAGGGATTCCTTGTTTTGCTCTTTATGGAGTCTTTAACCTAGATTCCTGTTCTTCACATTGTACTGCCCAGTGATAATTGGTCATAGAATTAATTTTTCCAGATTTTGATTAAGCAATAGGTTGTTCAACCTTTCCTGCACATCTGTGGAACTTTCTGAGAATGTCCCCACATTGTTTACACTTTCTCTTCTGATAATTTCTCATTATGTGTCCCCAGTGTTGACAATTAAATCATTGGGTTCGGATGCCACAGAAGAGAACTATGAGTGGTGAACTCCATATTCAAATAGTGCAGGGATGGATAGAGGTGATATCCCTTTCCCAATAATTAATTTGAACAGGCTGACATTATACCTCAGTATCTGTCCTCTGTTCAAGACTATTGTGGAAGTTAATAACAGTTTCAAATGGACTTAAATATTTTCTGAAGGTCAACTTTTTCAAAGTTGATACTACAGTTCTGTATGAGACCCTCCAGAATCTGCAGTCAATTGATATCAATGTCAACTAAATAATGGTTATTCAATGTTTGTGGTTGTTTCTAAAGGCTTCTTTCACCAATGCATTTTTGAATTGAACAATCATGTGTTGTTCATTCAGATGAAACATAATTTTAAATATGAAATTTCAAAGAATGTGTGCCTTAAACAAGTCATATAATGCATTTATTGGGAAATTAAATAGGTTAAGGTTGTTATCAGTGATAATCAAAATGATTGCATTATAATTCTTGTAATTTAGGAATATTCTGTGTAGTAAGGCCGGAATGGTTTGATTAAAACATTAATTTATGTTGAAGTGTTCAGCAACATCACATATGGACTTATGTTGCCCCACCTCAATAGTACTCCCACTCCATTTTCATGCTCTGTTTATCCATTATTTGAATGTCTTTTTCATAAAGACACTGGAAGAACTACTCTTTGAGATTCCCAACAGTAACTGTAGCGATCCTTCCAGGAGATCTGAGGTATACTCCAACAAGCATAGAACATTCCAATGCCCCAGATGTGAATGGATGACCCTAAATTTGATTGGAAACTTTTTGATTCAAATGTGTCCTCCTATAGGTGTTTGTCTGTAACATTCTTAATAAAACTAGTCACTTCTGATGCAGTTTTTTTTTAATATAACCTTTTTTGCTTTTCCCTCAAATACATCCCAGACACCATTGGCATGCTCTCGGAAAATTATCTATCATTTAGGTTCCTTTATTAGCATCTAACCCAGCAATTTCAGTATCTGTTTCATTTGTAATGTCATTTCCTGTACTATGTGTATTTACAGTATAATTTGCTTTTATATTATCTAATGTTGTTTCAGTTTTTTAACATAACATATTTGATTCATGCTGAAATTTATTGTCTTTACAACTGGACTGCTTTCAGATACATTATCTATCATTCTGATATCTTTGTTAAGAGCTGTCTTATTGTTTTCATACTTTTATTCCTCTAAAAGTCATTCTTTGCGAAGTGGATTTTCTCAGTAAAATTTCTGTTAACGTAGTCTACTTTTTTTGGAAGGGTGCCACTGCTGTACTAGTTTTTGAATCATAACTTTTTTTGAAGTATTCAGAAATTCTGATTTTTTTTTCAGGAATAAAGTTTGTATCCATATTGATATTGTTCGAATCGATTTTTAGATTCCAGACGAGATTTTTCTTTGATTTCAGTTCACTGCCAACTTTCATCACATATTTGTGGCTTTCAAAGATGATTTTTGGTATACTATTTCCTCAGATCCACCAGTTTTTGAAACACAACTTTTATTTAAGGCCTTCAAAACATCTGATCCTTGTCCAGCATTAAAGTTTGTTTCCAATTTTTTATTATTTGATTCAGAATTGGATTCGGAAAAAAAATTCTTTGTTTGTCATTGTCTGCAAACTCCTGCTACCACTTCCAACTTTTGAAGACATACTTTTACATGTAATTTCTTTAATATCAGGTTGTTTAGCCAATGCTAAGCCAGTTTTTAACTGTGTATCAGAATTTCTAACACTTCTTTCACATATTTTGTATCTAATAGGCATTTTATATTCACTATTGGATTCTTTATCTCCAACACTATTAAATCTTTTCCACATGAGCTAAATAGTCAATTTTCTCAACAAAAAAACTCAGATCTTTTCAAAATTATATTATTAAAACAAAAGATAATACACTCACAAATGTCTTGATCATATTTTAAATTTTGTTTTGCTTAAGCTTTACTTGTTAGCATCTATTAATAAGATCAAAAGTTCATGTAATTATATAATTTTTGTTGTACAGATGTGAAAAGAATATTAAACAATCATTAAAAAGAAGCATGTCTTAAATAAAACAATATTTTTGTTCATATTAAAAAAATGATTTCTTAATTATGAAATATTAAAAGTTTAATATAAATTGACAAATGCTTTCTCATAAAAGACTTTCTTTTACATAAAATTTTACTGTTTTTTTACTCAATTTAAGAAAGAATATAAATCAAATTATAATTTCATGTTTTTGTTAAAGGATTGAGTAGTCTAAGTTTAATTTTTAAATAAGGCAAACATGTATTATCATCATCGTAAACATCATCATCATCATCATCATCATCATCATCATTATTATTATTATTATTATTATTATTATTATTATTATTATTATTATTATTATTATTGTTGTTGTTGTTACACTGATCATTATGTTGTTGTAATACTGGCTGAGACATGGATTTTTAATGAAACTAGACACATTAAATTAGATTTTATTACATTTAAACTGTAATTTTATTTATAGTTGTGTTCTCTTTACTTTTTTAATATAGTCTATAAGCTACACTTTAGTGTACAATATTATTGAACTTTTTCACTGTAATGTAAATACCATGATAATTTATATAATGTTCAAGTTTATGTGTTAGCATATAAATATAAAAAAAAGGTTGAACATATTAAATAAATATATTATTTAATCGACATCATGAAATATGGAGATTAATAATTATAATTTTTTTGTCTATCAACTTTTTTTTCATTTCAATGATAGTATGATGTAAAAATCAGATTAAATGTTGTCTAACTCTATCTCATTTTTATATGTTTAACATTGTAGCATTACATGCATTGTATCTATAAATGTAAATATCAGTACACCATCATATAACTTACTTTTTATTTCATTCTATAAATTAAACTGAAGCTTTTGTTATGATATTTATATCTAATGGAAGCATGTATTAAATAAACTCAATTTAATAAAACGATTTATACTAAACATTTGCTTTAATTTATATATATATATATATATATATATAAATATAAATATATATATATATATATATATATATATATATATGACTACTTGTATCATCTAATATTAAGTACTGAATGTCTTTAAAAAAATTAAACTTTATTTACATTTTCTAAAGACATTCAAGACTTAATATTAAATCATGGAACTAATCCAATATTTAACTAAAATATCATCACCAGAAACCTTTAGGAAAATATTAAACATAATGATTGTCACTTTTTTAAATTGATGATCACATACATTTACAAAGAGGAAGTTATATAAAGTTTTTACAATCATTTTTTTAATTGTACTTTTGAAGTTTTATATTATACAGTTATTACTGATAATTAAAAGTATCAGAATCAAGTTTATTGATCTTCATTCCACAAGTTATTTAACATTTTGTGACTTTATCAATCATTGACTAACATATATATATATATATGTGTGTGTGTGTTAAATTAAATATTTTCATGGATTTTACTATTAAATAAAAATGAAAATATTTTCATGGATTTTACTAATAAATAAAAATGAAAATATTTTCATGGATTTTACTATTAAATAGAAAATGAAAATTAAAAAAAAATATTCACGTAAACAATGAGAATAATTTTGCCATTGATGTTGCCATGAAATAATTAGAACAGTGAATTAATAATTAATGGTTTCATGATGCAGTGAAGCCTTAAAAAACTTATTTCTCTCACAAAGTATCGAACAGAAATACAAAAAGACAAGTAAACAATTCATAATCTGAGGCACATATAATAAATAATGTACAAGGCAGAGAATGATCGGTGTAGTATCTTAAGTGAAAAATGAAAGCTATAGTTTGATTTGTTTTATTAGTAATGATATTAATGAGTTATATGCATATACATCAAAATGTCATATACAATTGAGATATGATCTATAATCAAATTTCTAACTCAACCCATAATATATTTTAAACTAAATTGTGGCCTTATAATACCCTACTATAATCAAACATGCATTCTAAAATGTAATAATACCTTCCTACACCATGAACCTTTTAACATTAAATTTTGAAGAAAACATTTTAATTATATTCAATACAAAATTTAACTGCCTAGTTTGAATTTGAAATTATTTTGTTAAAATGGTTTTTGATAGTAGGTTTTTTTCTGTAAACGATCATATCACATTATTGATAAATATTAATTTATATAATCATTCTTTCATTTGTATTATAACTACTACAATATGTGTGTAATATAATTGAATTGAATATTCTATACCAATTATTATAAAAAATTGATCGTTTTATTACTTTTCATATTTACGTTTTTGCATCAAATGTTATGCACTACAGTTATTGTTAATAACACCAATAATTTACAAGAATAATGTTGATAATAATTAAAATATGGGTACCTGCTCCTGTTGATTCCATTCTTGATGCAGTATTAACAGTGTCACCGAATAAGCAATATCTAGGGTTAGTTAATCCCAAAATTCCAGCTGCACATGGTCCTGGGTATTTAAAAAAAATTAAAAAAAAATGGCATTTATGATTTTGGTGCTCAACACTAAAAATATATTAAGATGAATGAAAAATCAAAAACATCGATGAAAGAATAATTATATACATCGTGAAGTATGTTAACATATATATAATTTATTATATATTATTAACAAAATAAAAAATAAAATTATAAAATATATTTAAGCAAAAAAATGAAGAAAATTAAATATTTTTGAACTTATTTTAAAATAAACTTTTTATATATGCATATAAACAAAAACATTCTGTAAACAAACAAAGATATTTACTACTGAATAATATTTACGTAGTATAATTTTCACTACATCACTCTCAAGCAATGAATGAGTAATAAAAAATATTAATAAATACATTTACTTTTTTAAACAGTCAGCTTTAATAATATTTCAACCGGAAGACTAGTTTTCATTAGAAATTACAATAAAATAACTTCCTCCAAAATTTAAATGTTAAAATTCATATACATATCTAAATAAAGCAATTAATTCATATAGATTAAAAATCTTTGAAAAAATACTTGTTTACAAACCCCTTTTTAATCAGTTAACCTGTGAGAACTATAATAAATATCCTACATTTATTATTTTAGAAAAAGACAAATAAAAATAAAAATTAAAGTCCACTCATGAATCTTTTCAAAATAATAAAACATTAATTAGTTATATATGTACATTATGTATGATTACACAAATGCATTAAAAATCATGTGTACAAAAGATTATATAATCAAAATTAAATTTCACTTATGTATGAACAAACAGAAAAATAATAATTGAATGTAAAATAGAGCATTAGAAAACTTGATTCAATGAAAGTTTTCATAATAAAAAAAATAATAATATGATAAACTGAAGCTTTAAACCCATTGCAATATCTATTATTGATAGATTTTCATTAAAATTTAAATAATAAAATAATTGCATGAATAAAAAATAATAAATTATATGAGCAACTCTCGTTATCAAGTAAAATATGATTTTTTTTTCAGGATTATGATCTTTACATAAAGAAAACGCTATACTAATATAACAACGGTTAACTATTTATCATGGAACACATAACTAATGAATGTGTACATTGAAAACCTTGTGTGCTTTCAAAAAACATGAGAAAAATTATTTTTTGTTATAATTTCAACACATTGTTTTTATAATAATGAAAGTCTAAAGCAATTGTCAAATAATCTTTTTTTTTATTATATAATTTGCAACTCCATTAAAATATTATTTAAAAATATTTCCATTTTATTTTTAATCTGCACACACAGCATACTTATTTATATGGTTATGGGTCATTCGTTTACTGAAGAAAATTTAAATTACTTACAACTTTTTTCTAGACTTGGTGTAAATTAATAGAAAAATCAATTATTTAACCATTAACATGTTAGACAGATCAGTCTTTGGATGAAAATAGTTCGGGGAAATATTTTTACTCTGAAATCAGAAACAATGATTTGTCTGGTCAATAATATGTTTATAGTCAGTTCCAAGGATTAAATAAAAGTGCCTATTGTTAGGAAAATAAAACTTTTTTCTTAATATTTTTTCATTGCGATATTACATTGACCAATCATAAACGACTAAATCGATAATGATAATTGATGCTTGCAGTGACCCAATTAATGATCAATATAATTCTAAATGTTATTTTAAAATTATATTTCAACAGATAAAGCATATAACTATAATAATGAGTCCTGACTGTATGATATAGTCTAGTGCTTTTCAAACTCAGTGATATAAGGCTTCACTGAAATATAAAACTCATTGGTAATAATTAAAACAAATGTTGAATAATACACCAAAAGAAATCTAATAATTTAATGTGATGCATGTGTTTAAATATTACTACACAAAACATTCATAAAATATTTTACAAAGAAATTATATATATATATATATTGTAACAATTTAAATAAATCAATACTTGAATACTGTATGTATATGTACATATATATATATATATATATATATATATTGAACCAACCTCCTCCGAAAAATCCAATCTACTTCGAACAACAATTAAAAATACAACTAACTACAACTACTTCTATTTAACTATTTATCATTTAACACTTTCTACCTTCACTATCTCTTAACAACAATAAAGAAAACTACTACTTATAATTTAAACTTTTAAACTACGGAAAACCACAAACCCTAAGCATCGACAAATAAAATATTAACTAATATTTTATGATATTTTGTCCTCCTAAATTTCCCTTTTAGACAATGGTTGGTTTTCAGGCAAAGTGTCAACTATTATCAATAGTGAACTATTAATAACATTCAACACTTGACTATCAAATATATACCAATCAAATAAACATTTTATTATTATTTTTAAAAGAAGAAAGAAAATCCCTTAGGCGCCAGCTAATTACATTAGAATTAGCATGTTCATCTGATCAGCATAATCGGGTGCCTGAAATGTCCACTAGCTCAGTTGGTTCCAACTACCCACTAATAAACAAACAAAAGGTATCTTAAACACCCACCTGTTTAAAACTGCTATTTTCTAAACCTAAAATAATTTCCCCTGAACCATTCTAAATAACACTTTGCTCCTTTAAAACTAATAATAATAACACTATACTGAATTCTAAACATTTATAGATTTAACTTGGTGAATCTTTTCTAAAATACTATTATTAATGATTGGATTTTTTTTCCTCCTACTCTTATTAAGAAAATAACTATTTATACTTACCCACACATATCAGAAATAAACATAAATATTTTAAGAAAAATAATTTAAATGTTTTACTTTATGTTAAAATAAATGCATCATTTTATCTTACAATGAAAAACACATACATTTCTTTTTTTTAAAGATTAAAATAAGCATTTTAATATATTACTTGAGGACATAAATTATACACATTACATCATATTTTATTATTATTATTTTTTAAGTTTAAGTTTAAAAATCAAATCACACATATGTGCATGCCAAAAATATTATTTAATAGAAGCTGCTTTTACTTATTTTATCATTTTAAATATTATCTTTTGAAGTTTAAAGTTTATTCTTTTTTTTTAAGTTTAATTCAAAAAGTTCAAAAGTTTTTTCAATAAAGTCTATCTTTATTTTTAAAGAAAATCAGATTGTTTAGATATCAAAGTCAAATAATTACCTAGGTTTTTAAATACAACAGAAACAGTATAATGGAATTATCTCTGAACTTCATCGATGACTGGTAAAATTCTTTTGTAGATCTTATGTCCTAATATTTCCATGGCTGGTTTGGTGTTCCCCGCACTCCACTGTCTGTGTAGTCTATTTTAGGATGATTACCTTCTGAACTAACCACAGATCTTAGATGTGTAAAGAGTGGCTTTCGGTCAACAGCAAATAAATTGGTTTTTAACAGTGCAACATTTTTTTGGAAATATTACTGCAAAATATTTTATTAAAATAAGAATGTCAGAACCAAGAATGAACAAAAATTGAGCTATGTATACTGTTTTAAACAATGGAAAACTTTATTTTTAGCAGCAGCATTCATCTTGTAAAATAAAATCAGCTTCTAGTGTCTACTTTTTATTAAAAATTGCATACACACATGCACATATATTTATTTATTTATTATAAGATAAAACAAAATATCTTTATTATTTTATTAAAAATTCATTTAAAAATATTAAATCATTTATTTATTACAAGATTTTTTCATTCTTTTAAACAAAAAAAAATCTTTTATTTTAAACACCTTATTATTTTAAACAACTTATTATTTTAAACAGCGTTTACAGTTTATTTTATTCAATACAAAAAAATCATCCTCCCCCCTACTCTTTAGTTTTTATATTTTATTCTTTTAATATTAAACTTTTATATTTTTAAACATGGAATTCATAATAAATTAATTACATATCAATGTACTTTGGTACAATATATATATATATATTGCAATGGTCCTTGTTTCCATGTGTGATATATATATATATATATTGCAATGGTCCTTGTTTCCATGTGTGATTGGACCATGCCTGAGTGACATGATGAAGAGCCTGATTAATGATTGCATTTATCACTAATGTCTAGCTCAAATAATTACCTATTAAATCTGAACACAATTTAGATCAGTTCATCCACTCCTACCCTCCTTTCAGGTTCCATTATACCACAGATTTCAAACTCAGGTGTTACTTACATTGCACACAAACACTCATGTACATGCTTATTTGAATTAGTACACTCTAATAAACAGTTTAACCTATAAATGATTGAGGTTAACATAAAAAAATAAATTTTAACTTACATGTATATTAATGATGTCAATTAACCATTTACTTGTAATGCCAGTTGAGCATTACATTTCATATTATATTTAGATTGTCTATTTAAAACATATTTGGATTTAATTAAATGAAGGAATAATAGACTCCTTTTTTATGTATGACTTTCTAACTGTTATTTAAGATTATATTCATATTATAGTATGGTTTAATATTTAGTCATGCCATTATGCTTGATGTTAGATTTATTTAGGGCTTTAATTGATATATCAATGTTGTTTGGAATCTAATTAACTTACATTAGCATTGCTGACATATGCCAGCAGTATTAATTATCATATACTGCTTTGTCCTTTTGGGATCATCAGGAACTCCAGACCCATCTCATTTTACTTGGTCCAACCATGGCATATATGATCTCCTTTCCTGGAGTACTTTTATGTTAACATAGTGAATATTCTGTGTGGGATAACCCCAGAAAGTGAGCCCATTATACTTTCTACATAACACATCTTGAGGTGCCATTCTTCCAAAAGGGCAGACATACTTTCCTATTTCTCTGATATATAATGAAGCATTTTCTCATTTCCAAGAAGACCAAACCTTTCTACTGTCACCATTCATGTTAGCACTGCAAAGCATTATTATTTTTATGTCCATTCCATATCTGTAATTCATAATGCTGTGATGATATTAACACATCATTCCATATCTGTAATTCATAATGTTGTGATGATAGTAACGCATTATTTATTTATTAATATTACTTTGTTGGAATGTTGTGAATAAAGCTAGTATTAAATTGCCTCTCTTTTCAGCTAAACAATGAGGCATTAGTAATTCTCTCTACATATTAGATCATTAAACTTGATTAGTTTTATAGGTAAATAAAATCTTATTAAGTTAAATATGCTAATAATTGCATATTCATGTCCTATAATCATTGTAACCTATATTATTATCTTTCAACATAATATTTACCTGACATTAAAAATTATGCACCAACTGCAGTATTATTATTATTATACATATGAATTAAATCATGATTATAAATAATAAAAGGTTCTCATTTATAATTACATATTTTTTAAATTTTAATGTGACGTTAATATTATTAAATTTATGGGAAAGTGATATCTAATTATTATTGGCATATTAAACTGCACTGTATTAATTATATGTTATATATGTATAATTTATCCTGAGTTTAATTCTATGTTAGTTCTCCGTTCACATTTTCCTTAAATGACACATTAGTGTCCATGTTATGTATTGTTCAAATATTAAATGATGTAGCCCTATGAATATGCAAACCTAAGATTATTTGCATGAAATCTATGATTTTTAGTATACCAATAATTATGTCAAAGTGCATTTATTATAGCTTAGATCTCAATTGATTCAAGTGATTTAATCATTATTCCACTGAATCTTAATAAAGTTTATGATTATTCTAAATAATTCAGTATATATGCAGTTATGTGACATCCTGCTTATCATAGGTAGAATCTCCTTTTAATATAATTTATTCACTCCATTACACTATTCACTATTTTCCAATCAATTTTGTTTCAACATCCCTTAATCTATGCATCTATAAATATTATATTATCATTTATATTCAGATTTTCAGTCATAATTTAGTTACTTAGTCATATTAAGCTATAAGATACCATGTCTCACTGCTGTGTCTCTGGGTCTGGAATGAATTAAGTTCATGTTGTTATAGATTTGGGAATGGGAAAATAAATTAGAATTCATAACTGCTCCTGATCTGTGTATCTCAGGCATAATTGGATTTGAGGTACTTTTGCTCAGATTATACATCTTGTTGAATGAACATACAAATTGGACCAGTACTATACCAAGTATTTAAATTATAGTACCATTAAATGCTGATATTGCTAAATCTTCTGCTCCATTGAATGTTGTTTTTGTTTAACATTTCCATCATTACATTCATAGGCTTTTGCATATCTGTGCAATTGTCTGCTCTCTCAACAACCTTCTCAGGTGTTGAACTATCACTTTAAGCAATGACTGTAATTTATTTAACAATGTTAAACCTTTACAATACAAAAATATTTTTTTCCTTTTTATTTATAATTAATCTTGCAATATTAAGAAATATAGCTAAATATAGTTAAATGAAAGTTGTGTTGCTGGTTATTATAAATTTCTGTTTTAGTGACATAAAGGTGGTATATATATATATTGAACCACCCACCTTCTTTATTTTATAGTAATAACAATAGAAATATATTTTTATTCTTCCATCATTAACAATCTATCCTATCTCTCAAGGTTTCTGATCCCTCAGGTAGAGTGAGCAATATCATTGGCAGTAAGCTACCAATAATATAAACACTCGGTTACTAAACAAAAACACTGGCCAAACAAATACTTTATTTATTTTAGGTAATCCCTTTAGCACCAGTTAATCATGGAGTAATTAACATGTTTGCTCGACCAGCAATGAATCTAGTACCTGAAATCCCAACTACCTCATTGAATTGTAGCTGTCTTAAAAAATCTCCGCCCACTCTAAAATCCTATTTTTTAATAATAATAAAGATTTACCATACAATTAAACTATGGGTCATTCAAAACAAATCCTTATTTTAAAAATATACCCCTTACTCTTTTAGTTTTAACTTAATCAGTTCTTAATAACAATTAAATCTTTCAATTCTCACTTTCTTAAACATATTATCTCATCATAAATGTGTATTCTTGTCTATCAACATAAATATTTCAATGACAATTTAAATCTCGCTTTTTTTTTCTTTAAATAATTGTTTTGTTTTATAATACAACCACACACACTCTTTTCATTTGAATAAATATTTTAATACATTATAATTAAGAAAAAAATACAGAACATATTGAATGAAAATTCATACATACACACAATAAATAATTCTGAATAAATGTTGATCAATGGAGCCAATATAATTTATACCATAAAGATATTAGTTCATAAAGTTAAAAGTTTTTTATTTATTTATCTATCACAGCTTAAAGATTAAGAATTGAAGAATAGAAAAAATGAAACATTACCTAGGATTTGAATCTGACTTGACATGAGTATGACAAAATATAGCTTCAGTAGAATGTTGGTTCTAACCAGTTAGCACTAAACTCCACGTAAATCCATCCTTAATTTGCAAAGTTATATGACACTTGTAGATATCAACATGGACACTCCACTGTTCCTTTGACTTCACTCAAGCATGGTTTGTCCTTCAAATCATCTGTGCATAGTGCTGCAGAGAAAGCTTCAGCCAAATGCATGATATGATGGGTTCAGCAATGCACAAATTTGTCCGAATAGTAACTTCTACAGTTTTCTTTTGATTCTTTGATTCTAAATTTTTATTTTGACTAAAATTGCTTAATTTTGCATTAAATGATTCTGAATGAATCAATGAATTTTGATTCCATAAATATTTTGCAATATTTTTAAAAGGAAAGAAAAATATGGAATATTGAAATAGATCGTTTTAACAATACAAGTTCACTTTTTTATTATCCAATGCTTCTTATCTTGCAGATTCATTGTACATATTACTTCACTTTGATTGGACTTGTTTTTTTCTTTATTGCACACATTTAATCCTTTTATTATAAATCAAAATTAACTCCATCTTTTTTATTACTTTTATTATGAATTAATTAAAAGTAATATTAAATCATTTTTATTTCGCTTTTTTTAAAAAAAATCTAACCCTCCTTTTAAAATCGTTTATTTTATTTTTTTAACAATAAACCTCCTACCCTAATCTTTTGTTTTTTTAATTTTCTTTTTCTTCAACTTTTAAAACTTTTATTTTACTTTAATTTTTTTCGCTTTTTATTTTTAAAGACGAAATTTACTAAATATTTTTACTCTTAAAGAATACTACACATTCAGTCACGATGGACCTTAATACAGTACAATAGGCACCAGAAGTATTGATTGTAATTATTTAGCACTGTATCAGTACAGCTGATTGCACCTTACTAAAAAATCAAATAACCTGAAATTTATTTATTTTTTATTAATCACCTAAAACTATGTTTAAAAGCACTTACAGATATAATTTGGAAGTTTTGAGATACTTAATATTTTTCTTTAGAGAGCAATTAATGTTAGAAAGGGGTGTGTGGCTTATCACAGAAATTGTCAGTGTAGTTTGAGTTAATCCAAGTTTGTTTTATTTGTCTGCAGAGCAGTATTGATAATTGTTTAGGTAATTCTCTGGTTTATTTGCTTTTAATATTTCAACCCATAGTGTGAATAGTGCAATATATTTGACTTATCATCACAGAAACTTTCATTTTGATTAGACTGATTTACAGCATGTAGGAATGTGCATGTGCACTTGTGCCATCTTTCAACTTCATTTTCCATTCATGTACTTCATTAAACCACCAAATATGTTTTATAGCAAAATATTTGATTTCCTAATCCATAGCTTGAATAACCAGCTTAAACACAATTTAAATAAATTAAAAGATCACTGGGTCAGTGGTTGATCAAACAGACAAATACTCTATCAAATATTTTTTTTGCTAAAATGATTTTATTTTTTTTTATTTTTTTGTTACTTTAGAAATATTAAATATTTTATTTTTGATTCAATTTTATATTTTTTTTAAAGACAAAGTATTTTTTCTTTCTTTCTTTCTTTCTTTTTCAAGAGAGAAAGATTCTTGCATATTTTGTAACTAATTATGCCATTACAATGGGAGGAGTAAACTTTGAACTTTTGAATGATCTTGGATTGGTGGATGAACAGATGCTTGGATGATAGTCTGATAAAAAAGGGAATATTACAACAATTCTCTCTCCATAAAAAAATTTTATTAGTGCAATTTTGTTTCTACAAGTTAGTTCTTCCTTAATTCAAGCTTAAAAGTAAAAACTACTATTGATTTTCTGGATTAAAACAGCTCGGGATTTTTACTGAGGAAAATAATAATTAAAATGCAGATGTAAATCTCTTCAGAAATAAGGTATATCTTCCTACTTCTAATTGACTAATCTAAATTTAAAATCATCATTTGAGATGTGTATGTGTGCCTGTATAATAAGTTACCTTTGCCTAACTTTAATTTCTAATTGTAAAGAAATAATTGAAATACATGTTTATATGTCAAATCTACTTTACCTAAACTTTATCTCTAATGTTAAAGAAGTAAGTGAGATGTGTGTCTATATTATAAGTCTGATTTACCTAGATTTAATCTCTAACATTAAAGAAATAAGTGGAATGGGTGAATTTTATTGTTATACTGGAAAATTTTTGCTGAACTTTTTCATAAAACACTTCAGAGACTCTTTGTTGATAATTTTTGCTAGCTATAAAGAAATAAAGATTAAATGGATCGATGTGTGCAGATAACTTCTTCTAACCTGCTTTATTATTATTATTGATAAAATATATACTTAACCATTTTGCCTCTGAAAATGAGAAACTAAATGTGGGACATATAATTAATAAATTATTAATCTATCTCTAAATGTGTTGATAAATGAATGGATAGAAGAGCATGAAACTGGATATGAATTCAGTTTATTTTATTGTTCTCCTAATTTGCATTTGATTTTTTTTATTAAAGTATGTTATCAATAAACTTACATGAATTTAAATTTATGTTATGAATTGAGTAGTTATTTATCTACTGAATGACTTTTGAAAATTTAGAACAAATGCTTAAACAGGTCTAATGAATTAAATAATAAATTATTGTTCTGATTATGCTGTAATAAATATTTATTTGCCACCATTTATTATCTGTCACTAAGAACATTGAAATGATTTTAAATTGAACCCAATTAATATTATTTATCTCCCTGCATGAAATTGTTATGTGTATCCATATTTATGATTATACAAATGAACATCATCATTTTTGAACATGACTAAGATGTGTCATCTATAGTCTATGAATAAACTTTTCATTACAGCCAAGAAAAAAACAGTTTTGATGATTATTATTATTTTTGTTAGCATTTGATAGATAGGTATATTAATTATTTGTTTTATGTTATTTTTTATTTGATTATTATTTCTCTCTTCAAGAATGTCTTCCAAAAGTATAATATAAAGAAATATTATATAGGTAAATAGTGGTTATCTTAATATAGATTTATTATGTACATGTATTTCTATATGAATATGCTAGCAATAGAAATATCCATTTGTTATTTCGTAGTTAATAGCTCATTTTTGACAATGGGTAGTAACATAAAATATATTGTTTATCTTTGCATTTTTAAGAAGTTATGAAGTTTATTTCTCAACAATTATTTTACTCGAAATTTAAAGATTTGTTGTTTATCCCAAACCAGACTTTTTGTTTCAATTTATGGGCTAATGCCAAATACACCAAAGAGTTATTTTGTCTTGCTTATTTAGTAAAAATTATTATATTTCCAAGTTAAAATATTACACTTTGTCAGAAATAAGAGATTTATTCATTATTTTTTATAACTTATTAATTTATGTCATTACACTTCTTTATCGAATGTTGTTTGAAATTGTTTATGCATTATTATGCTTATAGACATGACTATTTAATCAATCTAGTTATGTAATTGTTGAATTGAAAGTAGAACTAATGTAATTCCCATTAGGTTCAGATTATGAAATGTGCCAAAAAGAAGTGGAAAGATTAGGTATTTATTTAACAGTGAATTTATTAATTTTTTATTATGCTTATATCAAAATGTATTTAATGGCTATGCAAAGGAAATTGTTTGTATTCTATATTGTTTTGTGAGGGATTGACAAAACTATCCTTTAATTTATTTGACCATTTGTCATGAGTGGATTATGTATTGCATTGTCAGGGATTGAGAGAGCTCTCCCTTATCTTGTTGAAAGATTTGTCAGGAGTGGATTATATTTTTTAGATGAAGTAGTTGTATTTTATGAAAATTATAGTATGTGGAGTAAAGTACTGTATTTTCCTTATTTTTTGGTGATGAGACCATGTCCATCCCAGCATTTAAAACCTCAGAATTTGGCTAGACAATTACTGTGTTTTGATTATTTAAAAGATTAGAGTTATGTAAGTCTTTTCATTCCTCGTGTATTTAGGTGGAATGATTTTCCATCATTTATTTATAGCCAAGTGTAAGATAGTTTGTTGATAAGAAAATAAAGGTAGAATTGATTTTTCACATACAACAGCTGAAGTAGAATTAGTGTTAAAGCTTGGTTGGCCATGGCATCATCCATATTATGAATTTTATCACAATTTCATAAGTAAACTGATTGGATCTTGTTGTGTTAATTATTTTACAACAGGTATCATAATTCAGAGACATGCATAAAATATTATTAATTCAGAAGGTATGGAGAAAATACATCATTAATCTGTAACTTTAATCATTGTTTCAAATCATGTCATATTAATTATTTAGATTTTAAACCATCAATTATCAGAATGTTTCACCCTCATTTTGAATGAGCAAGCAAAAGAAAAAAAAGTGTAGCCTTTTAACAGAATTATTAATCTGATTTGTGTAGGATAGCTTGACATCTTCCTTATAGATTCAAACCCCTTTCATATCATTTTGATGTGCATTTGAAGTAAAAATGACAAGAATTTTAGTTTCACATTTTATAAATTTAGCACCAATGTTTAATAGAGTTTTCTTTTTCATAAGCATATCATAATTTATTGATAGCTTGATTATAGTGGAAATAAAATATAAAAATAATTTTATGTTTAATTATTCTGATATGATGTTTAAACAAAGTTTTCTTTTCCATAAGCTTATAGGAATTGACTGGTAGCTTGCATATATTTTATAAGTAAAATATCAAGAAGTTTAATTTAATATTTTGCTATTTTGGTGCTAGTATTATAATGTTTCCTTTCACAGACTTATCAGAATTGATTGATAGCTGGCATATGTTAAAATAAAATAGAGAATGCTTATTTTTATGTTATTTATTTTCATGTTGACTATTTAATCATTGATGGTGGAATTATCCCAAAATATGTATATGCATAAACTATAAAACCAAATGTTTATTTAATTATCTTATAATAAATGTTTTATTTATTTAAAAGCTTGTTTAGAATTCTTCTTTATCATGCATTTGTGTACTATACTTCCACACATGCACACACACTTATATATCTAATTTGATATGGTTGCACTATTCCATAATTTAATGATGAATATGTCCAGATCTGATGATGTTGCTTTTCTTGATCCAAACACTATATGAAATGTTTGATTATTTAATGATTTTCTGAAAAATTTATTATTCAGTTATTTAGATAATGACTTGAAATCAAAATGCACCCTATTTCTTTCATTATCTAACTACCATTTTATTAGGACCATGCTTAATTTATGTCATTACTTTTATGATAGTAATTAGTAGTTGCTGGGAAGTGTAGATTTAAAATTAAGCCATGCAATAAACTAAGTCCCTGAGATATACCCTGATTATTTAGATTAGACATTAATTCAGTTACTTAGTTTAATTTGCTGTACAAGTAAAAGTTAAATCGTGTTATATTTTATTATGTGTTTAATTCTAACTTACGATACAGTATAGTTAATCAGCATTACATCTTTATTTTATTAATATAATTTTATCACACAGTAAAAATTGTTCAATGCATGTAGATGGTGAGAGGAGATGAGGTTAAATTATAACTTGGAAATTTACCTGGTAGAATTTTACCAATTTTAGTAATTTATTTATATTAAAACTTAATATATGTTTTATTTCTTTTAATTATAATGTTTTTTCCCATATCTAGTATACATTTTACACCTTATACATCTCTGTAGCTCCCAACTGAGCTAATCTAAGATAGGGCAGCATTTTAAGAGTCTCATTAATGATTTTAAAGCAAGATCAGATTAGTAGTTTATTCTATGATCAATAGAATTGGAGCCCCCAGGTATTTGTTGATAGGAAAGATAGAAGAGGTATTGGAGGGAGGTTATTATATATATATATATATATATATATTATAATTATATATATATATATATATATTCTAATTTTTTAATGGATAAAAAATGTCATATTATTAATATTTGCAAGATATTCCGTATAATGAAAAGGCTAAACGCTGACATTTCAGTACAATATCAAGTTCTTTCCTCAGAGCATCCTCATTCTCAAATCATAAGAATGTGTGTGACATGTAAATCTATTATATTATTTGTGGGATATTTCATGTAGTAAAAAAGCTAACTGCTGATATTTCAGTACAATATCAAGTACCTTTCTCAGAGTGACCTCTTTTCAAATCATAAAAATGTGTGTGAGATTTAAAATCTATTATTATTATTTCATGTGAGATATTCCATGTAGTGAAAATGCTAAATGCTGACATTTTGGTACAATTCAAGAACCTTCCTCGGAACTTCTTCTTTCTCAAATCATAAGAAAGTGTATGAGATTTAAAATCTATTATTATTATTATTATTATTATTATTATTATTATTATTATTATTATTATTATTATTATTATTATTATTATTATTATTATTATTATTATTATTATTATTATTATTATTATTATTATTATTATTATTATTATTATTATTATTATTATTATTATTATTATTATTATTATTATTATTATTATTATTATTATTATTATTATTATTATTATTATTATTATTATTATTATTATTATTATTATTATTATTATTATTATTATTATTATTATTATTATTATTATTATTATTATTATTATTATTTGTGGGTTATTTTGTGTAGGGAAAAAGCTAAATGCATATATGTCAGTACAATATCAAGTATCTTCCTCAGAGCATCTTCTTTGTCAAATCATAAGAATCCATGTGAGATTTAATATTGTTATTATTAATATTTTCAGAATATTCGGTGTAGTGAAAAAGCTAAATGCTGATGTTTCAATACAATATCAAATACCTTATTCAGAGCATTCTCTTTCTCAATCACACACATTTTTATGATTTGAGAAAGAGGGCATTCTGAGGAAGATACTTGATATTGTACTGAAACATCAGCATTTAGCTTTTTCATGACATGAAATATCCCACAAAAGATAATAATAATACGATATATATATATATATATATATATATTGAAATGGAAACTTTCAAATCCCTTTCCATTTTACCATCAACTTAATGACCTATTCATCTAAACTAGTTTCAAAGCTATTTTAAGTGTCAAAATGTGATATATAAGTCGAGCGGTCAAATTTGCTATCATGGCCACCTGAATGGCATCATTCATTTACATACAAAAGAATGCTATAATTAGACAGATTGATAAAATTATAGTGTAGAAATATTCATAATATGTTAAAAATTTATAAAATATTTTATTAATGTATCAGTCAATTCTTAATTATATTTGTATTATACTCGTAAGTTGGATAATTTAAACCTTGGAATGATGGTATAATGATTCATATAAATATATATTTAAGTTTAAATAAAATTAGTATAAAAAGTTTTCTTTAAAATTTGTTTACGGTTTTTTGATTTAATGTTTTATAGATATAAATGAAAACTAATGTATTTTTTTTTAATCTGTTCAATTTTTTTTTTTTTTTTTGTAAAAACAAATACATTAAAAATTATTTATATCAAGTTAAAATAAAAGGCATTGGTTTATAATTAAAAATGAGAATTTTGTTGTAAATAAGAAATCAATTAGTGACCACACCTGGGGTAAAAGTAAAATCTAGTTTACTGATTGAATTTGTTTGCAACAAAAGACTTTATCATTAAATCAGAATACCATTACTATCTGCTAGGCCTTAAAATTTTATAACACCTAAAAAGGAATTTAATTAATGAAATTGGAATCAAAATAATATAATTTATATATTTTAATTATTTTTTTTAAAGTAGATGAAATATAACACCTCAGACGTTATCAGTATAAGAAAATCAGATTATATGATGTTCTTTAATTAAAAGTCAATTGGTCCTGAGGCAAATGAAATTTCAAAAGGTGTTAAGGCTTGGTAGGTGGAAGTGTATAAATAGGCAAGATTTTAAGCAGGAAAAAGCTCCATCTTGCTTTTGAAGAGTTGTTACTATCCAAGTTAAAATTGTTAATTTTGCTATGTCCTGCTAAAAAAGGGCAATAATTTTCTGCTTTCCCATGATAGAATGTTGGAGTTTTGATCCACCCAAGGCTGAAGCCACAACTAATGTTGCCTTAACAAACTTATAATAAATAGAAGATGTCATAAGCCACTAAAAGAACTCACCTTTGTTCCAACTCAAGCACTTCAGGCCAGCTATAGAAAAATCATCTTAAATTGTCTCCCAAATAAATAGAAGATGCCATAATTTACTAAAAGATCTCACCTTCATTCTAGATCGAGTATCTCTAGTCCAGCAACCTTTTTAATATCAATTAAAAATCGCAGAGCTCTTTGTGAAATCCAAAATGATCATTATTTCTTTAAAATACAGGTTAGCTAACTATATTAATGTAAACTCTGTCTAAATTGTCTTCTAAATAATATGTGAATTCTATAAATGAAATACTTTTGCTAATTTTCTTTATTAATTTAATGTTTTGCTATATAACTTCATCACTGCAGTTATATTTACTTTTCTTTTGGTTATTTTAATTATTATTAATTATGCCTATGTTTCGAAACTGCATGCATTTAATTACAAAATATGTTTTTAAGATATAATTTAAAATCTCCATATTATTATTTATTATGTGCTGTTTGGAAACCCTATTTTATAAATAATGGTGACCATTTTGTGCTCATTGTTATTTTTTCATTTGTAAATTAATTAATATAATATAAAATGTGGCTTATAAATCCAAATTTTCAACCTTTAATTATTATGTTACTAAAGATTAAATTAGACTGGAGTGTAATCATAAGTATATTTTTCTTATTAAAGTATTCATAAGTTCCTTAAATATACTTCCCCCTCCTAAGAGTTTATTAATCATAGATAACTAAGATATTGAATGGGATAAAGTGAAGTTTGTATATATATATATATATATATATATATATATATATATATATATATATATATATATATATATATATATATATATATATATTCCCATCAGTAGCATATGCATATTTCTCAGGCTACAGAAGAGTTGGTTCTTTTGATCAAGCTGATAAACTAATGTTCATTTACTGTATGGTATTTAATTTATAATATACTTCGGCTTGACAGATGTGAAATTTATCAATATTTTATCATTGTATATATATATATATATATATATTGTAACCTAAAAGAATAGAGAAGGAGGGAGAGGAGAGAATGGAGGGAAAAAAAATGAAAGAAAAGGAAAAGAAGAAGCGAGAATGAAAATGAGAGAGAGAAGAAAAGAATGGATAGAGATGGAAAGAGAAGAGAGATGAAATGATATGTAGAGGAGAGATATGAAAAGAGACGAAGAGATGAAATACATGATTTAGAAATGGATTAGATGATATGGATGATAGAAGAGTATTAGATGATATGGATGAGATGATAGAAAAAATGTAAAAGAGAGATGATGAAATGATATAAAAATAAATGAAATGAAATGAGAAAAAAAACTGAAATGAAATGGAATGAAATGAGAGACTCTTAAGGACTCAGCTCAGTGGAGTTACAATAAATTTAAAGAAAAGAGATGATGATCCAGAGATGTATAATCAAATAAAGATCAGATCCAATACTGATGAATTATAACTACTACAGCATATTAATAATCTACTAAACCATACAAAAGATTATCTAAAATCACTAATCAATGCTTACCATATTAGTCCCACCAATAGATCATACACTCTCTGAATAAGAATAATGATATTTTGATTAAAAAGATTATCTTACTATATTTTATTTAATAAAACAACAAGAGTAATAACCTCAGGGATTTCTAAAACTAAACTCGCGTAAAATTAAAAGTTTAAGTTAAGTTGTCTATTAAAGAATTTCTGGGATTAATAAACAAATAAGTAATATCTTAGCTGATCACAAAATAACAACCTTATTGTGCAATCTTAAGATAATGTACAAAACAAATATTAATTCACAAATTTAATGAATCAATTCAAATTTAATTTAATAATGGTCTATTATCCAAGACATTACTCGAGCAAAGAAAAGAGCAAGGGTACTTCTTAGGCCTTTCCCATACTCACAGACAACCTACTAAAGACCTCGAATACAGATGAATTAAATTATTTAGACATACAAGATTTAAGATGATACAAATGATGTGCAATGAATATAAGATAATGTGCAGCTTCTAAAATAGCAATAATTAATTTTTTTTTTTTTTAAGTACTTATATTGTTAGTCTGATATTGCATAATGTTTAGTCTGAAAAGATATACTGATAATTTAAAATAAACTTTTAACTAAACATTTAATTAAATATCTGCTATAATGCAATTATCTATTATTGTGATTTAATATGAGAATCACTTACTTTAACATAGCTTTCTAATTTTCAAGCCAATATCAAATATATTTAATTAACTTAGGATATACTTGTGAACTTCAGAATTGAAGATTCAATAAACTTTAGAAACTTAAGATTTTGTGAATTTGGAACCCAATAAAATAATATATGTTCATATAAAAGCAAAACAAACAAAACAAAACTTTTTTAAATAATAATAATTTGGTTTATAAAGGACAATAAGAATATCGCACTGGGATTTAATAAAAGTATTTTGACTTTTAACAATTCCCTTTAGTTTACATTAGTATACTTAATAACAGGCAAATGCTATTCAATTTTAATCTCTTTTAACAATTAAAGATTTTACAATCTTTAACTTTAATTATAATGTCTGTATTTAATAAGCACACTTCTATTTTTTTTTAATTAAATTAATTCATAACATTATGGTGTCTTCTAGTAATCGGAATAACACGCAAAACTAGGTTTGTATTTGAAACTCTAAATTAATTTTATAATCCTAAACTTAAAAAAACGTTAAGTTGAAATAAGTATATTCAGCTTATTTTTGAAAAATATCATCACTAGTTACACAGACATAACTAATATTATAGCTAGTGATATATTCAAAACAGACTAAGCTAATCTTAAAATAAAGCTAAGATAAGTGTATAGGGCATTCATTCATCAGAGATCAGTTATACTCTTTTAAATAAATTTAGTCCACATAAAATTAATCCCTCAGTGTTTTAAAATTAATAATGTAACAGAATTACAAATCCAGAGGTGAAACTCTGGATGAAAATATTAAACTTAATATGTGTGGATTGCCACTTATACCATATGCATATTTAACTTACTTTATAATAAATATAAATTATTGTTGGTTAGCTTGTGCATGATAAAACTATCATATCAACACAATTCAAATATTGATATACCTATGAGCCATAAATTAGCTGCCACTACCCGAAGAAACAAATTTCCTTAAACAAGCATATCTTGTCATAACTAATCTAAAACAAATGTAACATCACCTACTGTGGTGTAATTAGCATTAAGTCATCATGAATGATAGGCAAAAAATATAAAGATACTAGGTTCCTTAGAGCTGGAAAAGAATATGGTGGCTTTCAAAAATACCTAACTTTGAGGCAAAAATTAAGATACATGGAACTTGTCTCCAGTGTATCTGAGAACAGGAAAACACACCAGAAAAGCACAATCCTATCTCATGGGATTTCCAATGCTTATTAATGTGATCATCATCACTTAAAAATACAATACAATAACCCTCTTTTGGAGACAAACCCTATCAAATCATGGAAATACAATACAATAAGGATGGAGGATTTTATCTACTCCGTAAATATATTCAAAATTATTAACAAAGCCTAACTCTATGAGGCTAACCAATACTAACTAATAACAAGATATATACTTCACCTGAATTAAATAATTTATTCCTAAGAAGTTTGAAAATACAAAACGTATTCAATGTTCGAACCAACAAAATACACTGTCAAGTGACTACTATGAGAAATACTTTAAAATTAAATGCATATAAAATTTTAGGCAAGGCACAATGCACACATAGTAAAATATTACATACTAAATATATATATATTAACTAGTGGACTTTTAAAATTGCAAATTAAATGCAAGAATATTTACTTCTTGATGCATATAAAAATATTTTTAGTTATTATTAATATAACATTCATAAAACAAATGAATGGCTACTTTCTGATAAAATTCTTTGGTAAATTTAAAATAAAACTGAGTAAAACATCCCATTTGTAATAAACTAAGACTGTGATATTTAAATTTTCTATAAATAAATTTTTTTCTTTAAACAGAACCTAGCTTCTGAAATGCTTAATAAATAAAATAAATTCACTTGAGAATAGCAAAACATTTGCTCATTCTATTAGAAATATTACATTTTAAAATTATAATCCTAATTTACCTGTATATTTATGCTAAAAGTGTTACACAAAATATATAGCATAAATATTTTTTATGATGTCATTTTTTTTTAAAATCAATAAAACAAACAATAAAAAAAATATAATAATACATTAACTTAAGTTCATATTTTAGCTCCGTAATGGTTTTTCCGTTTAAAATATGTATTCAGGTCAATTCATCTATCCGGATGTGAAGCTTCAGTCAAATATTTATAAACATGGCAATGATTTCCAAAACAAAAATATTCAGTAGTTTTTTATATAAACACTTTCACTTTCTTTTATCTTTAAAGATAATTTTAAATATTAAAATAATAAAATATCATAAGCATAAACATAAGCTGATATTGAAAAAATAAATTCTTCAGCTGAGTGCATGTTTTTATATTTATAATCCTAGGTTCAAACGTGGAATAATTATAATATATAGTTTTAGTTAACTTTCACTGTTCTTCTTTAGATAAACGCATTTTTTTTTAAATAGAGCTCTTTTTTTTAAAACAGTTCTTAATATTTCAAAATGCATTTTTTTTAAACAAATTTCCTTTTATTTTTTTTTTAAACATAAGAGTAGATTTCTTTTATAATTAAGACATTCCTCCATTTATGAGCTAAGATCAATGGTCATAAAGTTACTTATAAGTATTGGCAACTATAACATTACGTATTTGACAGAGACAAGTTCATTAATAATATATTTAAATTCTTTTAAAGTTTTGCTTCCAACCAAATTCTTTTCATACTACTGGCATAAACGAAAATTAGTATTTTAAAATGCATAATTTCCTCAGAAACATTGTTCTGTTAAGAGCATATTTACATGTATATATCATGTATTAATAAGGCAGTATTAAATTTAATGTCAATTTTAATTTATAAAGAAGCTAATGCATTTCCATTTTAATATTTTAAAATGTTTGAATGTTTTTTTTTTTTTTTAATTTGTTATTCACTTCTATTTTTAATTTGATAGGAGATATACTATGCAATAAATTCTTTAGCCATAACAATACTTAATAATTTAAGTTTTACTTCTAAATAAAGAAAAATGAATAGATCAAAAGTAGATGAAATCTGAAATGCTGTATTTTTTTCAAACATTTTACTGTAATTTTAATGCTTCAACTGTAATTAAATTATCAAAAAATGGATTACCTTTTTTATATTCAGCAGTTCATTTCCACAAAACGATTTTATATAATTGTTTTAAAAACATACTTTTATTTTTTTAGAAAATATAAAGTTTTAAAAAATTATTTTTTATTAAAGAACTTTTAAGATCCAGCCACACATATAATTAAAACAGCCCCTGAATGATACCTGGATCCCTGTTTTATTAATAATCTTTTATATCCCCCCCCCCCTTTGATCAATTCCTTAGTTTAAACCAATGAAATTATTTTTTTAAACTCTAATATTCTTGACAATTCAGCTGTAAAATCAATTTACTGATGTAATTAGTCTTATTATATCATACCACATGACTCCCAGCTGCAAAGTCAAAAATTCATTATTAACGAACACTATGTATTATTTTTAATAATATTTTATTCTAATAATTCTACTCATTCTTTGTTTTATTTTTTAATCAATATTGGAATTAAATCATTTTTTATTCTTATGTTTACATATCATTCTTGCAGGCAAACATATTCTCACATACATGATATGAACACACATTAATTATTTAAAAGTTATTTTTAAAACTACAACAATAAAATGTTAATGAATATTTAATTCAAAATAATTTTATAAGTGGAACACTACTAACTTACATCTGATAAATATTATTATACCATTTAAAAAAATTAATTTACAGATTATGTTTTAATTTATTACTTAATATTATTCCAACTTATTTATAATATCTAATTGTTATCATTTAAACATTAAACTGAATTATACAGTAGTTATTTTAAAATACATTTAATACCATTTATCTATTTCTTTTAATTCAAATCCTTATCTAGCATCCTTTATCAAACCAATACTATTGAAATATTTAGATTATCCTATTTTAATCATTAACTAAGTTAATTTCCATTTTTATCATCATTATTTTTTTTCTACAATCCAAAATTTTAAACAAAAGGTTAAGCCAAGATAACCATGATCACCTATTGGAACTAAGTGAGATTTCAGTTAGGTACTATATATATATATTGTAATGGGCACATATGTACGTTACATTGTTTTTTATTATTAAACATGAAAAAAAAAAGTTTGCAAATAAAACTTTTTTTTTAAGAATTAAAAATTGAAAATTAAAATTCTATACTAAACTCATATATATATATAAATTCGCACAGATAAAAAAAATTATTAAAATAAAACTTTATTAAAAATAGAAAAACCAAATCTTTCAACAAAAAGACTTAGATATAAAAATATATCTTTAAGTTGGAAAACACATTAATTAATCAGAAAAAGGAAATGATTGTTTTAATTAGTTAAATATAAACTAGCCCTTGGGCATTTAAAATTTATAAGCAATGGTCAGATAGGAGAGGAAAAACAATAGGTACAGAATGGCCAATGAAAGAAATCCATCGGGGAAATCGGACCTCAACGGAAGGATCATCATTATCGATGATGTAATGTCAATTGAATCCTTAAAATTAATATAAAAGGAAAAGTTTGGAAATTATTAGTTAGTTATTATGAGAGGACAGATATGTGTTAATGCAGAGTTGGAGGAGAAGTGATTGAAAGATGCACTTTCAATTCCTTCAGTTGTTAAAGAAAAAATGAAACATTGTTTTCTACATTGAGGACTAGCTAAAGTAAAAAATCTCCGGATGAATAATAAAATGACCGGAATCAAAATATATTAAATTAAAAAAAAATTTTTTTTTTTACTTACGTATCTGCCTGCTTTATAAATTTTCTAGGTTCAAATGCCTAGTGTCACCCTGTAGTGTAGATTATGTTAAGTCCTCTTCTCCAGATCGTTACAACTGGCCTCCCAACTTGGGCCGATCTATTAATAAACCACATATACCCTGAGTATTTTTTTTTTGTTAAAGTGAGATATTTTTATCTGTTCACATAAAGTCGTATACTTTAAATCTTATAAAAGTGCTGCCAGAAACAAATTGCACATATATTAAACACAAGAAAATGTTAATAATTTTAAATTGTGTTTTGTTAAAAAGAAAGTCAAAAGGTTGCAATTAATATGTTTTTTTTGTTAATATATATTATGCTTTAACATGTATAGGTGTGCACAGCCACATAAGTTTATGATCAAAATGTGGTACCTTATGAGGAGTACCTTCAGGAATTACTTCAGTGTAACCCTACGTATGCATTTCAATCAGTCATAAATAAGTTGGTGGTAATTATAATTGTGCTGCAAATATACACATTTAAACCCATTATTTTTTAAAACATATTTATCTCAGTGCAGCCTTCTTAAATAAATAATTTATATAAGTTGCTTATCATGCCGTTTTGTTAGAAATAAAATGTATAAAAAATAGTACTCTTGGGGGGAGGGGGTGAGACATAGTGGTTCTCGGAAAACGATGGTCAACATTTTTCTTTTTTGTATATAGTCTTTTGTAAAATTACTAATCAAACTTTTTTTTGTAAATGTCTTCGTTAATCATAAAAATAACCCTAAGTAAAATAATTTTTTTGTTTATTTTTTTTAAGCAAGTTTACTGTTATGTAACAGGCACATATGTACGTTACATTGTTTTTTATTCTTAAACATGAAAAAAATAAAAGTTTGCAAATAAAACCTTTTTTTTTAAGAATTAAAAATTGAAAATTAAAATTCTATACTAAACTCATATATATATATAAAATCGCACAGATAAAAAAATTATTAAAATAAAACTTTATTAAAAATAGAAGAACTGAATCTTTTAACAAAAAGATTTAGAGATAAAAATATATCTTTAAGTTGGAAAACACATTAATTAATCAGAAAATGGAAATGATTGTTTTAATTAGTTAAATATAAACTAGCCCTTGGGCATTTAAAATGTATAAGCAACAGTCAGATAGGAGAGGAAAAACAATAGGAACAGAATGGCCAATGAAAGAAATCCATCGGGGAAATCGAACCTCAATGGAAGGATCATCATCATCGATGATGTAATGTCAATTCAATCCTTAAAATTAATATAAAAGGAAAAGTTTAAAAATTATTAGTTAGTTATTACGAGAGGACAGATATGTGTTAATGTGGAGTTGAAGGTGAAGGGATTGAAAGACGCACTTTCAATTCCTTCAGTTGTTAAAGAAAAAAAAATGAAACATCGTTTTCTACATTGAGGACCAGCTAAAGTAAAAAACCTCCGGATGAATAAATAAAATGACCGGAATCAAAATATATTAAATTAAAAAAAAAAAATTTTTTTTTGACTTACGTATCTGCCTACTTTATAAATTTTCTATGTTCAAATGCCTAGAGGTGCCCAGTAGTGTAGATTACATTAAGTCCTCTTCTCCAGATCATTACAATATATATATATATATATATATATATATATAAGATGGAGCCATGGTAAGTACAGCCCATCTTCCTCTCTTATGGATAGTGCAGTAGCTAAGACTGAGCTAAGAGCTAGATTAGCATGTAATTCTTCCACCTCTTATGAACCAAATAAAGGTTCTCTTTTAGCAGCAAGATGATCGGTCAGGGGTAAACCAGTGTTGGTCACAAAAACCCTAAAATCAATTCATCCATCTGCAGAGCAACTTTATTACTATATTTTACTTGTGCATAGCATATTAGTAAAATCTCTATAGCCAACTCTACCGCCCTAATATGCAGTCTTTGGCATTGAACCAAAGCATTCTTGAAAAACCGTTCGATCTAAAACTATCTGCGATGCTTTATATGCCCATATTTAATATATAAATTTATCATAATCAGATGTATTAGTAAGCTTCACTCCAGACTTGGTTTGATTACATGTATAATAGACACCCAAACTGATGATGAAAGGGCATAACTAATAAGTTGAATGTAGTGATTTATTAAATAGCATAATATTTAGCTTCATTAAATTTGAGCCACAAATTTATTTAACCCAAATATCAATTATTGTTTGTACAATTGTCTAGAGTAATGTTGTTTAATAAATAAAATGCCTGTGTGCATTATCCAATGCTAAGTAATGGGTGATATCAAAATATAAATGAAATTATCAATAAATATATTTATAATTCATCATATATCAGTTTTTGTCTCATTATTAAATCAATCCAATACACTAATTGACCATAGCTATTCATTAGTAATGCCCCTACTAATTAAATATATTACATTTTATCATTGGAATGTGTCTAGTATTTAAGTTGTTTATACATATGTTTAAGTCCATGAGTCTTATTCTTTTCTCCAACAACTATAGAAATGAAATTTAAAATCTTCACAAATGACTGTTTTAATCCCTACTATATATTATGTCTGCTCAACAATGGAAAATGACAAGGTTCATATATTTAAAAAAAAACTATGTGTGATCTAAAAGTAATATTAATTGTTATACTGTCTTCTGCTTTTGAAGATAAAGCTTTTTTTTCTGTTTAAAAGAAATTCGAATACAAAGATGGATATATATATATTGAACCAACCTGCTCTCACTAACAAACAACTATCACTTATAATTTAAAATTTAATTTAAACTATGGGAATAACAACATCCATCAACAAATAAAAATATTAACTAATATTTTATTATATTTTGTCCTTCTAAACTTCCCTTCCAGAAAGTGGTTGGTTTTCAGGTAAATTGTCAACTATTATCAATAGCAAACTACCAATAACATTCAACACTTGACTACCAAATATACACCGACCAAAATAAACACTTTATTTTTATTTTTTAAAGAAGAAAGAAAATCCCTTAGGCTCCAGCTAATTTCATTAGAATTAGCATGTCCATCTGATCAGCACAATTTGGTATCGGAAAATCCCTGCTAGCTCAATCGGTTTCCAACCACCCACTAATAGACAAACAAAAGGTATATCTTAAATGCCTCTTCTAAGCTACTATTATTATTTTTTTTAAAAAACTAAAATAATTTTCCCGAACCATTCAAAATAATACTTCAATCCTTTCAAACCAATAACAACAACATTATACTGAATGCCAAAACATTTATAAATTTAACTTAGTGAATCTTTTCTGAAATACTATTATTAATAATTACATTTTTTTACCTCCTACTTTTATTAAGAAAATAAATATTTATACTTACCTGCACATATCAACATAAACATAAAGATTTTAGAAAAATAATTTAAGTGGTTTTTTTTTTATTTAAAATAAATTAATCATTTTATCTTATAATGAAATACACACACTTCTTTTTTAAAGATTAAAATAAAGTATTTTAATATATTAATTTAGCAAATAAATTATACACATTACATCATATTTTACTTTTTTTTTTAAGTTTAAAAAAAAAATCAAATAACACATATGTGCATGCCATTGTTTCAAAAATATTATTTAATAGAAGCTGTTTTTACTTATTTTATTATTGCAAATATTATTTTTTGAAATTTAAAGTTTATTCTTTTTTTTAAAGTTTAATTCATAAAGTTCAAAGTTCTTTTAATAAAGCCTATCTTTTATTTTAAAAAGAAATTGGGAATGTTAAGATATCAAAGTCAAATAATTACCTAGGATTTTTAAATACGACAGAAACAACATAATGAAATTATTTCTTAACTCATCGATGACTGGTAAAATGATTCCACCATAGATCCTGTGACATGGAATAGTCTATTTAAGCAAGATCACTTTCCAAACTAATTGCAGACCTTAGATGAATAGAGAGAGGCTTCGGTCGACTGCAAACATGTTGGTTTTAACAATGCAACATTTTTGAGAGATATTACTTCAAGAAATATTTTATTAAAAACAAGAGAAAGTCAGAACAAGAATGATAAAATGTGGAGCTATTAAAACTGTTTTAAACAATGGAAAACTTTATTAGCAGCAGCATCTGTCTCATGAAATAAAATCAGCTTTTGCTTCTATTTTTTATTAAAAAATTACATACACACACATACATATATTTAATTACTTTATTATAAGATAAAACAGAATCTCTTTATTATTTTATGATAAATTCATTTAAAGAATATTAAATCATTTTTATTACAAGACTTTTTTACCTTATTCTAAACCAAAAACATATTATTTTAAACAGTGTTTACAGTTTATTTTATTTAATACAAATTCCCCCTCCCCCCTGCTCTTTAGTTTTACATTTTATTCTCTTAATTTTAAATTTTTATATTTTAAAACATGGGGCTCATAAAATCAATTAAATATCAATGTACTTTGGTACATTATCTCTGTCCCTCCTCTAAAACTAAAATATCATTCTAAGCATTTTACTTTCCCAGAATTTACACCTATAAACAATCTAGTTTTATCTATTTTAAATTTGTTTAACTGTACACGCATATTTCCATTTATTCACTATAACCCCCCATCCCATTATAGATTTAATTATTTATTCATTTTTTTTTAGTAATTGTAAAGATCGAGCATTGAACATTCCTTTTTTCTCCAACTCTTGAGCAATTTCAAATGCATTATTTCCATATTCTTTTATAATCTTATAAGGCTCATCATGTATTGGCTGAAATTTTTTATATATTCCCATTTCTGGATGACTTACTGGATTTACCCTTACCATAACATCATCTCCCAAGTTAAACACATATCTAACTCTCCCTTGTCTCTTTTGCCTTATACCACCCATCTTTCTAAGCCTATAGCGTGCCTTATCAACATCTTTTTTCCTGTCAATACATGGCACTTTAACTGGTAAAATAGTTGGAAAGGATATGAAATATTCTTTCCTTGATGAAGTCTAATGGGCTTGAATCCTGTTGATTCATTCTTTTACCAATTTATCATGTCAGCTATTCTCGTTGCCTCCTTCACTCTTCTACAAAGATTATTCTGTAAATACACAAGAAATAAATGTCCCAGTTCTCTCATTACTTGTCGCATGGGTTGGATTGCGGATTAGGAATTGAAGTGAGTATATGTCTTATCTTATGATGCTTTATCCATCTTTTTCACTTGTCAGACATAAAAGGCATTTTGTGATTCAACACTATTTGTCTTGGGATTCCCACTTCTCTAAAATGTTGATGTTCAAGGACCTTTATAGTCTGTCTAGCATCAGCCTGCGCCACCGGGTAAATAGCCACAAACTTATAAAAAACATCATAAGTCACAAAAAGATATTTCTTTCGATTAAATTGAGGTAATGGTCCATAAAAGTCTACTGCCAATAAATTATTTGGCTGATATGTGTATATCGGTCTCAAAGGTCCCAAATTTGACATCTTAGGAGGTTTGGCTTTTGCACACCCTAGACACTCCTCAATGACATTTAAGACACTGCTGTACATAATCAGCCAATAAAACCTGTTATTTATCCATCCTTCAATTTTACTTGCCCCATAATGTCCATATTTTTCATGTATATACTTAATCATCTGTTCTCGCATAACTATTGACAAAACAAATTGCATATCTTTACTATCTTTTACTTTATGCTGCAAAAGCCCATCTTTTAAACAATATTGTTTTCTATCTTTCCGTAGAGTACTGTTTATAGGTCTACCTACAGATTGATGATGCAAATAGTATATTATTTGTTTACATTCCGCAACTTTTTCTTGTAGCTCTCTTAAACTTTTCAAACCACATTCCATCTCTTCACTTTGATGTATTTCTGCCATTGCTATATACGCATTATTACCATTTAAATGTTGTGTCTGATGTTCTATCAGGTATTGATTTAAAGCATCTGCTGCCATATTGTCTTTGCCTGGACAATACTGGATACTATAATCAAAGTCTTGCAAAAACAGACTCCATTGGATCAATCTACTATTTGCCAGAAAACTACGATTGAGAAACTCAAGGCTCCTGTGATCAGTAATCACTACCACCAGCGATCCTATCAAGTATTGCCTAATTTTTTTGAAAGCCCACATAATCACTAAAGCCTCTCTCTCAGTTACAGTATAATTTTTCTCTGACCCATTTAATAAACGACTTACAAACAAAAGCTCCCCATACTTCCCATCATCTTGCATTTGAGATAATGTAGCTCCCAACCTGATTCCATTACAATCCATTTGTACTATGAATGGTTTATCAAAGTCTGGATATGTTAAGATGACTTCCTTTAAAAACCTTTTTTTACACTTTCAAAACTGTGCTCTTGTTGATCTTCCTTCGCCCATTTTTTATCTTTCCTTAATAACTGCAACCAAGGCTCTATATCCGATGAAAAATTTTTATAAAACACAACCCAAGGAAAGACTTGATGTCTTTCTTCTTCGTTGGCCTGGGAAAGTTTTGTATAGCTTGAATTTTCTCTGGGTTTGGAGATATTCCTTGTTCACTAATTGTGTGTCCCAAGAATTTAACTTTTGTAGTCATTAAATAGCTTTTACCTAAATTTAATTTAATTCTTTTACTTTTACATTCATCAAATAACAATTTCAAATATTTGAAATGTTCTTCCATACTTTCTGATGCTAAAATGATATCATCCACGTATATTGGAATTAAGCTTTTAATTTTATCGGATAGTATTTGATCAAGACATTGCATTAATACTGCCCTGCTACTTTTTAAACCACAAGTAATTCAATTAAAATTATTTGCCCATCCATTATACTGGAATGCAGTGAATTTCCAGTCCTCAGGATGCAGCTTGATCTGCCAATAACTGGCCGTTAAATCAAAAGTTGAAAATATTTTTTTTTATAAAACTTCATTAATAATTCACTTATAGGTCATGGTGCATTAATCTCTAACATAGTGATTTTATTCAATTGCCGTGCATCTAAACACAAACAAATAGACCTATTATTTATACTGTCACTAGCGGGTTATTATATGGTTTCTAGCATTTAGAAATAATTCCCCATTTTAACATATTCTCTAGTTGTTCCTCCACTGCACTTATATATTCATGTGGTATAGGATATGTTCATGCTTGATATGGTTTTTTTTATCTGATACACATATCCCTCTATTACTCCAGGTACTTCTGAAAATACACTTTTATACATATCCAACAATTTTTTCAACTGTTTTCCATCCTCATTTCCTGGCTCATTTTCCAACACCTTTTCCTATATTTCTATTGCTGCACTTTGTACATCATACTATGTCTTAACATTTTTATTTCACACACATTAAATTGAATTTCCATCTCATTAATTTTCAGCTGTCATTTCTCGTAATCTAACATGTACCCAACTTCACACATAAAATCTGACCCCAAGATAACATCATGTATCAATCCTTCTAAAACTAACATAACATGATTATATATTTTCCCAGCTCTACTCATACATATCCAAGCTTGTTCCGATGCTAATTTGGATCTTTTCCCATTTGCCAACATTACATATACATTCTTTAGTGACAAGGTTTTGAGTTTCAAATTACTCCGACTTATTTCATCAAAAAAATTTGTGAAATTACTGATACCTGACTCCATGAATCAAACAATGTGTCTACAATTCTTCCTTATATTTTTACTTTTATTTTTGGGCACAAATAAGATGCCATTTTCAACTCTTCCTTCTCTTTATTCTGTGTCAAGTTTGCTACTTGCCCATACGTATTCTCGGCCTTCCTTTCTTTATTCTGATCTTCTACACATGACCTAATACTGTCCATTGTCATAAGTATTTCTGCAGTCTGTTTTATAGTGTCCTTTACCATTGTTATTTGATGAATATCCTCTGGAAAACCTCACCTCACTATTCTCAAAATTTGCTGCTCAGACAAACTATATGCTGTAACTATTCTCAGTTTCGCTACTTGTCTGCAGAAAAACATGCTCAATGTCTCTCCTATCCGCCATTTATCTTGTTCTACCTGTCACTTAACACATCCTGAGACTCCTCTCCCCAATAACTGGACAGCAATACTCTTTTGTACTCCTCAAAGCTCGTTGGTTTTACTCCTATTGACTCCCACCAAACTTCAGCCTCATCCTGTATATAACTAATGGCTATACTAACCTTAACTCTTTCCTTAAATTTACTACAGGAGAAAAACCGCTCCAAACTCTCTAACTGTCTATTTGGTGTTTCCCCTTTTTTCCCTGAAAAAGTTCTTATCTTTATAATCCGGCTTACTGTTTCCATTTCACCAACAATTTATATAACTTCATCCAATGTAAAAAAAAATCCCTCTATTTCAAAATGTAGATACCACCAACCCCCACCCTCTTAGTTTTAATTTTATGCCTCATATTTATATTTCTTCCTCATTCAGAGTGCTCCTTCTTTATCTTAAGGATTATGCTTTCATGTTTTAACATCCATGAAAATCACCTTTAATAATACAGCAAAACTACAACTTCCATCGGTTCTTCCACTTGAAACATCTAGTTTCGCACCATATTGATGCACCAAATGAACCAACTTGCTCTCTCTAACAAACAACTACCACTTATAATTTAAAATTTAATTTAAACTACAGGAATAACAACAACCATCGACAAATAAAAATATTAACTAATATTTTATTATATTTTGTCCTCCTAAACTTCCCTTCCAGAAAGTGGTTGGTTTTCAGGTAAAGTGTCAACTATTATCAATAGAAAACTACCAATAACATTCAACACTCGACTACCAAATATACATCGACCAAAATAAATACTTCATTTTTATTTTTTAAAGAAGAAAGAAAATCCCTTAGGCTCCAGCTAATTTCATTAGAATTAGCATGTCTATCTGATCAGCACAATTTAGTACCTGTATATTCCCGCTAGCTCAATCGGTTTTCAACCACCCACTAATAGACAAACAAAAGGTATATCTTAAATGCCTCTTCTAAGCTCCTATTATTTTTTTAAAAAAAACTAAAATAATTTCACCGAACCATTCGAAATAATACTTCAATACTTTATAACCAATAATAACAACATTATATGGAATGCCAAAACATTTATAAATTTAACTTAGCGAATCTTTTCTGAAATACTATTATTAATAATTAGATTTTTTCCCTCCTACTTTTATTAAAAAAAATAAATATTTATACTTACCCGCATGTATCAAAATAAACAAATATTTTAGAAAAATAAATTAAGTGGGTTTTTTTTAATATTTAAAATAAAGTAATTGTTTTATCTTATAATGGAATACACACACTTCTTTTTTAAAGATTAAAATAAAGTATTTTAATATTTTATTTTACCAAATAAATTATACATCCAACATCATATGTTATTTCTTTTTTTTAAGTTTTAAAAAAAATCATATAACACATACATGCATGCTATTGTTTCAAAAATATTATTTAATAGAAGCTGCTTTTACTTATTCTATTATTGCAAATTTTATCTTTTGAAGTTTAAAGTTTTTTTTTTGTAAGTTTAATTTTAAAAGTTAAAAGTTCTTTTACTAAAGCCTATCTTTTATTTTAAGAAGAAATCGGGAATGTTAAGATATCAAAGTCAAATAATTATCTAGGATTTTTAAATACGACAGAAACAGCATAATAAAATTATTTCTTAACTCATCGACAACCGGTAAAATGATTCCTCCATAGATCCTGGACATGGGATGACTTTCATGGCTGGTTTGGCATACCCACACTCCACTGTCCATTTACTCTATTTAAACATGATCACTTTCCAAACTAATTGCAGACCTTAGATGCATAGAGAGCAGCTTCAGTCAATTGCAAACACATTGATTTTAACAATGCAACATTTTTCAGAGATATTACTTCAAGAAATATTTTATTAAAAAAATGAGAAAGTCAGACCAAGAGTGATAAAATGTTGAGCTATTTATACTCTTTTAAACAATAGGAAACTTTATTAGCAGCAACGTTTGTCTCATGAAATAAAATCAGCTTTTGCTTCTATTTTTTATTAAAAAATTACATACACACACATATATTTAATTATGAGATAAAATGAAATCTCTTTATTATTTTATTATAAATCCATTTAAAGAATATTAAATCATTTTTTTATTACAAGCCTTTTTTTCTTCTTCTAAACAAAAAAAAATCTTATTATTGTAAACAGCATTTACAGTTTATTTTATTTAATACAAATTCCCCCTCCCTCCTGTACTTTAGTTTTTACATTTTATTCTCTTAATTTTAAATTTGTATATTATAAAACATGGGACTCATGAAATCATTTAAATATCAATGTACTTTGGTACAATATATATATATATATATATATATATATATATATATATAATAACCTACATTCCCAATACTGTTCATATACATTACATGAGCAAAATGCCCAGGCGCCAGTTCTATTAATGAATAGAACAATATAACAAAATATATAATAAAATTATTACTGAGACTCTATATTTAAGTTTATATTCAGCTCAGCTCAGTGGGAGGCTATATGCAGTTTATAAGATATATGATAATAAATGGATAAAAGAAGAAATATTATAAAATATTCAATATAATGTAAATTCCTTCGTTAATTAATTGTATGATAAAGAATCATAATGTTTACTTAGTACAGTCTATTAAAATATACTTTAAACTTAATTTCTTCCTTCATCCAAGTATAACATATATCAGCTTGCTATAATTATACTCTTAACAATTATATGACTTGGCATATTATAATCTAAACATGTACTTTAATGCCAATCAAGAAATAAACAATAAGATCTCAAGGAATTTAACAAACACAGTAATTAAATAAACTACATTGGCCCATAAGTTATAATTATAAAGTATGATAAAATATAATGAAACAAATTGACTAAATATTTTACTGTGTTTCAATAAGATAATGACAGAGATAGGGTATTTTAATCTCATATCATCATCTCACAAATATACTGACCTGGCAACCTTTCTAATATGTTTATCAAGTGGCAAATACTCTTTATAATGTTTGGATTAAAAAATACAATATTGTCAGACACTAGCAAATTTAATATTATAACTCTAAAATAATATATCTGTTTTATAATAGATTTATGAAATGTGGAGATGTGGAAATGGAAATACGAATGTACACAAGAATAACTCAAGACACAGTTCTTAATGTTTTTAAATAACTAAACAAATCATTTATTATAACAAATAAACTTGGTATAACATAATATTTACAAATGGACTATTTGTTTTACATATTTTTATATTATCAAATAAAATTTTTTTTAGCATCAGTTTGGGATTATCCCTACCATCAAAGTAAATTAATAACAAAGTTTAAATATTCTGACTTCAAACACAGGCTTTGCCTACATGTTTCATCTATATGACAATAAATAAATAACATGTTATATTATTAGCACAAAAAAAATACTTTTGCGAGGATATTACTCTTGATTAACCAAATAAATCAAATTACTTATATTTGGCTTTCAGCAAAGCAACTTTCTCTAATTGACTAATAGTCACTTTCAATTACGTATACCTTTCATTTATAGCAACAAAAACATGTTTATTCTGATGATTTGATGATTTATAGAATGTATTTAAATAAATACACTGTATTTTAAAATATTTATTTCCCGTTTTAATCTTAATACTTTATACTTCTATTAAATAAATGTAGTATATTTCAAAAGCATTTATTTCTCATTTTAATTTCAATAATTCTATACTTTATATACGCGATATTATTTATATTACGTGTGTGTGTGTGCACGTTCAAGCATTAATAATGTAAAACAATCTTTTCTATAAACTCTCCATTCATTAAGAAAATATCATACAATTATTTTATTTCGAACAATGTCATCATTCATCAATAAAAATATGACACTAATACTACATCAAGAGTTAATCTAACAATTTATCTAGCCACATATTAATTAACACAAAGCTATATTTTCATGATTATATATACTATAAGTTACAAGGGGAATCTACATGAGGAGCAAATAACTCTTACTGAACACTTCTACAATTCTTCATTACCAAGAATTTAAGAAAAAAGTCACACAACTTTCTAAACATCATTTAATCATATTTCAACAATAACTCATCTACTTCTAAATACATTATTGGTGGAGATTTAATTCCTCATTGCCATGGCCCTAAGAACATCACTTCAAAAAAAATCATTACTCATATGCATATAAAATAAACTAGGCTCTACTCATGGAAAATTATTAACATATACTAAATAAGCAAAATCTTTTATTCCTACAGACATTATAACGCAAAGATTTATTTCTATTCAAATAGCTTCTCTAAATATCAAACATTATAAATACAGCTGGCAGATAAATACATACAGATAATATACCAATCCATTCAACTCAGTAGAATATGACAGTGTACGAAATTTATGCATAAATTTATTCACATATACTTTATCAAACAAATATTATAATTGTGCAAAACAAACACACACCCGCAAATAAAAAGTATATATAATATTAACTCTAAATTACACACTAAGCAGGTAACAAGATAATTAAAGATTGCAATAAGGTATAACTTTTAATTTAATAAACTTTAGGTTACTTTTTAAAATTTAATATTTATAATTATTACGAACGAATTTTTTTTTTATATCTAACAAACTATTTCTATTATATGTTCATTGATTTAAACAAAGAACAAAATTTTCACTTTGAGATAATAAAGTATACAAAATAAATGTAAACCTTTCTAATAATATATTTAATAAAATATTTCTTTCACCTTCATAAGGAAACAATAAGACCTATTTAAACACAATCAATTTTTACCAGCGTACTCCTCATTTAAATACACTTCAGAAACGTTCTTGATGGTCAACATACCCAAATTATAAATAACATAATAATAAATAAAGCCTATCTATTTATCATATACATTAATTATGACTAGCAATAAAAAAAAAGACACAAAGGTTATTAGTTTATAACTTAAAATGAAATTCCACTTGCAAAGCTCGGTTCCAGGTTTACAAAATAATATGGGGCACATTCCAAACTGAATTTAAACTAAAATGCATTTCTTTAGTATAAGTTAAAAAAATATATAAGCATAACTTAAATATGCCCAACACCTTTCAGTGTTCATAGCATATCTATTTGAGGTACCAAATTACACACAAGCAGTTAATTTCTCCTTATTATACTGAAAATATACCAAATTCTCCGTTGTAGTTCTGGATTAAATACGCAATTATCCTTAGTATTTTCTGAATAGCATTTAACATTTTAAATTGTCCTTAGTAATTCCATAATTAATAATGCTTTGTTTTATATTCTGTCCTTATTGAAGAGAACAAAAATTACCTGCATTTCTGTCCTTCTATTCAATTTAAACAGAAGTAGCTTACATTTTATTTCCTCAATTTAAAAATATGTATTATTTCCAGAAATATCAAATAAATGAATACTGTTATCTCCTTACGATGAACTTAAACATAGTATGATCTATCAAAATAGACATATCCTTAAGTCTATGTATAATCTTCATAAAAACACAATGCAAAAAATAGTGAGAAATTAGAATATATTCCGTAGTATAGTTCTGCATGCGTTTTCCATATATATATATATATATAAACATGTTGCTTAATGATACAACAATAACATTTATGTAAACCATTCTTATTTAAAATGGCAATTAAGTGAAATAATGTAGACTGGACGTTATTAACACACATTTTTAAAAGAGTAATAGTTATAAAGGGATTAATTCAGAAATGTTTAAATCAAAGAGAGTAAATCAAACATATGACGTACCTTTTTAAAACCTTAGAATTGCATTTTTAATTAATTTTTTCCATAATAAAGTTCTGAAGCTCCTACGGAAGTTTTTACTCTAAAGTCTTTTCAAAGTCAATTTGACTTCAGCAACTGGCTTTAATTTTTACAATACATGAACCACTGTTTACTGGTTACAATTACGTTACAAAGAGCCAATTTTCTACTGGAGATCTTTGCTAAAAACTCTCTTTAGCAAAGTTCATTTGCCTTTTCCAAGGTTACTCCCATGCATCTTGCTAACTAACTAATTATATATGCCAAAACAAATCTTTTAAAAAAAAAATCACTTTGATTTTTAAAACTAAATGAAGACAAAAAAAAAAAAATACAAATAATAAAATAAATAGCTTTTACAAACTTGAAAGAAAAATGAATATTAATTAACTATCAAATAAAAATGATTAATAATTTATTCAATTTATAAAATAATTCATTGATCTAACTATCTATTGATCATTGGAAAGAAATATATATTTGTTAATTATTTAAGTTAACTACTGTAATTTAAATGTTTTTATTGTGAATGTACTATTATTTGCTGTTATTAAAGATGAAAATGAAATGAAAATGATGCAGAATCATACATGCATACATATGTACTACAACCTAAATATTGAACAATATTAACTAAATATAATTGAAACTGCTATTAACTGTTGACAAAAGGATAAGAATTAATGAATAAAGGATATTTGAAAGCATTCAAATAATATTATACTAACTCAGGATAACTTTGCATCTTTCCAACAAGATGTAGCAATTCCATTAATAAACAACCCCCCCTTCTTTACATTAAATACCTCATTAACCACAATAGTACTAATAGATACCTATCAAGTGGTCAATAAACTGCATAATCAATCCATATTTAAGCTTTAAACAATCTCCAGCAAAAAAATTTAAAATTCTAAGGCTATTTCATTTTTTTTATACAATATAGCTATTTAATGCAGATACAAAGTAACTTAAACCTTTGTGCCCATTCAGATGGCCACAATATATATATAATAATGTGAAAGCTAAACACCTTCAAACAGATACACTTTAAAAATGCTTACGTGACAGCCAATCAGATGGAATAATGGCATCACATGGGACTCTAAATTCTAAAACACAAGCCAGAACTATTAGAAAAAGATGGGACCCATCTTAATCTATGCCTCAATTATATTTAAATAAGCCAGACTAAAGCATTTTGAACTAAGAGTGTGAAGCTTAAATACCTTAACATTTAATCCACTAAATATTATATATATAAATTAATAACGCGAAATCATCCGATTTACAACGAAACAATATTTTTAAATCTAATAAAATGATATTAATAAATGTAAATATATTAAATTTAAGCATAAACAGATAATATTATAATATATATATATTCGAATTTATATATATAAATAATATTCAGATTTATCAAAAGCTGAACTTTTTAATCTACTATATAAATTGGAAGAAATAATTTAAAAGAAAAAATTATATTAATTGCTGATTAAGCAACTTTAGTTGTATTCATGTAATAATTATAAGATAAATAAATAACTGTTGTTATATAGAAATATCGCCACTAAAGACTTGAAAGTAAATAAACCAATAGATATATAATATTATCTTTATACCATAAGCTGCATGCTAAACAATTCATACCATAGGGAGAAGCACACAATCAATAAAGCCATGAAAGCATAAATATTTACATTCACATTTAGAAAAAAAGCTGAAGAACATCTTTTGCCTTGACTAAAATGCCTAATAAAATCCAAGAGAGAGCAATTGGAGAAGATCACTGCCTTTTGATCCAGACAAGAGATTGCCACTCTTCTAGGGAGCAATATTTCATTTTTATCCATAGGAACTTATCTGGCAAATAAATAGTTTCCAGGAGACTCATCAAAATTTAATTAATATAATGGGATAAAAATTGTTATTTTTGTTTTATTATTTTTTTTTGTCTATTGTAAATGTTCTGTATGTCTTTGTTTCTACACTTGAAAGCAAATATCTCATAATTTCGGGAAAATTATTTATGACAGTAAGAATGCGGAAAATATTAGATTTAACTATATTTTTTAATCTTTATTTGTATGAAATAAAATGTACATCAGTTTTAACCTCCCCATCCAACTGACTTTTGAAAGCATAATGTGAAATGAGAGGTAAGTGTTTTCAATATTATGTCACATTGAGCAATACACTATATTATAACAGAGTTTATATTAATTTGTTTATTATTAATTAAGCTTACTAATACATTGCTTTTGTATAGATGATTTGTAACCATTGATCTGTCTGGACAACAAAGATTTTTTTATGTGTGTATATATATATTTTAAATTAGCCAGATAAAATCACAATCACACACACACACACATATATATATATATATATATATGTATTCATCATTGTAAATATCATTATTAGATATTAATATGGTAGACTCATCCTTGACATAACAAATAACATGTGTCAGATTGAATTAGCATTTGTATTTTATATTTTGTTAATCAATAAATGTTAAAATAATTCGTTATTTTAATCTGATCTCTAGCTCATCATTATTCCCATATCCACCATCAGCTTTATCACTCATTATTATTCATATATCCATCACAAGCATTATTATCTTAATTATTTTTATACCTATCAATATTATCCTATTATTTTAGAGGAAATACATATACATAATTAGACCAACTACTATTTCCTTTAATACATGTTCATATACTGCACATAAACATTTTATTTTATATCTTATGGTATTTGGACATGCTTATAGGATTTTTGGTAATCAATTATCACCTATATAGAGGGGTAATAACTGCTGTTAGTGTTATCTCCTTCCCTGATAAGATAGTACAAGCAATTACTACTATGAGTTCAAATACTGTGGTATAATGTGGCTAGAAAGGTTGAGAATGGGATGAACTGACCCAAATTGTATCTAGGTTAATAAAAATAAGTACAGTTAGTCTAAGCCTCTTGAGGTCGGAGGTTTTACTCATGTGAACTCCAATTCACCTACATCACATGAATTTGTAGGTTTAAATGCGTTTTTATTTAGGAATCAAAATTTGTGTAAATTCGAGGCTGATAGAAATACTAATATTGCATGTTATATAAAAGATTTATTAAGCATCAGCTTTAGATACAGATTAATTACTAAGAAAATTGATCAATTTTATAAAAAATCAATAACTAACCACATAATTAAAGATAAACCTTAAACCACCCTCCCTTACACCACCAAAGTATCTCAACAGTTTATAAAGACTTTAGCTAATGAATTTAAAGTTGGCTTCCACGCTCCCCCTAATATTAACAGACTTATTAATAATGCAAAGAACAGAATGGATCCATCTCAGGCACTCCAGGTTGTATACAGAATTTCATGCCCTCAGGCTGGATGCAGCACCACATGCTATGGGGAAACCAAAGTCACTGTCTATAATAGAGCTGCTCAGCACATTTTTACAGAAGAGCAAAAAAGAATAATGATAACTTCTCAATATTTTTCAAACATGAGAAACAGGCTAGTCATGTGTTTGAACCTTGCAACCCCAAAATAGAGTGCTCTGAAGCCAATGATTGTAAAAGAAAGATCAAGGAGGCATATTTTATTATCAATGATAACAACTCAATCAATAAACCAAACACATGTTTTGCTATTTCAAGAAAATGGACAAATTATTTTACATACACATTTGCATACATTATTATTTAGTAATATTACAGCAATGGTTTATATTCTATTTTGGCTATGAATATGAGGGAAAACCTCAAAAGTACTAGGCTTACATTAATTTAATTTAATTGTTTTTACTATTGACAGCTTTTTTTTCAGCATGTTAAAGTGCATATATATAATCTTAGGTTATGTATTTCATTGCATAATCACTTGCATCCTATCTGAAGATCCAAAATCCGACCATAGTAAGATGCACTCGACCTATCTCCTGAGGAATCCACCAACCTGTTACAATATATTACAAAGAAATTAAATCAGATGTCACAAGACCTTATTTGAACAAGCTTGTATTACAAATGTTATATAAAGGACTTGCAAATATCAACAAAACCTTAATAGCAAAAAATAAAATTACAAAGAAATTAAGCTTGTATTCCAAATATTATATAAAGAGCTCACAAATATCCTCTTAAGAAGCTTTACAGAATATCCCCAACCCCTGATCAGTTTCTGCTACAAGCTTCTTCAGTGAGGTGCTAGGATATTTAAGCATTATATTAAAAATACAAGGACAAGCCCACCACTTTAACTGATGGATAACTGTTAAATAGAAAATCTTAAATTTTCAGACATTCATATGTCTTCCAATACAGATATCTAACTTAAATAGCCATATGGAACCGAACTAAATTTGGATTGTTAAGCGCTTATTTACACTCTTTATATAACATTTGTAATACAAGCTTGTTTAAATTAGGTCATGTGACATCTGACTTTGTAATTTTATTTTTTGCTATTAAGGCTTTAGGATTTTATATTGCTAATGCTATTTATATATGGTGTATCAGAACTTAGTTCCATCCCATATGGCTATTTAACTTAGATAGCTGGATTGGAAGACATATGCATGACTGAAAATTTCAATTTTCTACTTATTTATCCATTAGATAAAGTGCTGGTCTTGTCCTGGTATTTTTAATTTAATGTTTGTATATCCTTGCACCTCACTGAGGAAGCCAGTAGAAGAAACTGATCAGGGGTAGGGAAAAATAGAAAAACAATTATATATTTTTGTAATGTAAATCATATAAGCAAAATTTATTGGAGAATAATAACCCTGTACTTGAGTTATTACATAGTAGAGATCTAATGGATTATGTCCTGTACATGAGGGGTCATATTGTCTTTAGGTCAACATGGATGTGATGAAAATTTCAGCCTCTAGGTGGCCTTTGAGTATTCCATCATCAGATTTTCTATTGTATAAAAAGGTTGCAGTGTGGTGTGGGTTGAAGCCTGTCCATTAAAGTATGAAGATTGGCTATCCTAATATACATATGAGCATGTATTGTATATATGTGTAGAGATGATATTCTGGACCAACTGATAATTGTGGCTGCGCATAAAATACATATATTGGTGATTATTTATCTTTTTGACATATATGTGTTCAAGTGTATCAAAGGTATGGGAAAGAGTGGAGAGTGGTGAGTCATGTAAATACCTGTGCTCATACACCCTATATATTACATATTGTTGAGTGAGTTTGAAACTATACATGTGTGAGTGTGGATGGATATGTGTGCTCCTTGAAAAATATAAATTATGTACATATATTTTAATTTCCAACATATAAAAAAATAAATAAATAAATGTTAAGTGGTTAAAATTAACAATTTCTAGGTATGTTGTTATTTCAAATAAAGTTACTACTAATCATTAAAAAATTGTAGAAATTTGTTATTTTATATTTTCTAACCTTTTATTTTGACATTTACTAATTCTTTTCGGAATTAATAGTGAAATACTGTATGAGCAAGGGTAGTAATATGTATTATATAATTTTATTTCTAAATAATAAATAATGTAATATATCTTCTCAATCAGACTATGTTTTCCTATCTTTATTTTAGACAAAAATGTGCTAGCACATATTTAATAATTGTTAATTTTACACAATTATGTTTTTGTTTTGTTTTCTTAAAAGAAAAGTGAAATATAGTTTTGATATTTTATTTTTTGCTTCATCAAAGATTACTTAAATATGTTTATAAAAATTAATAGTTTAAATCAATATATAATTAATAATTCACTTACCTGAATTCATTCCAATTCTCAAATTAATGCCTTCTCCAGGTAAGTGAGGAACAATAAATGAATTTGCAGACACTAGTAAATTTAGTGCCATTCCAGCAATTTCAGCAGCGTGTCGATTACCATTTGGAATTGGCAATCCTGATACAACCATGTAAGCATCTCCTATAGTTTCTACCTGTTAATATAAGTATATAAACGATGTGTAAATATATAATAGTTAATTAGCTTTATATTTATTACTTTTATTGTTATTATGATTACTTTTTTAATTAATGAATATTATATATATGGGGGATCTATATCCATATACACACATTGCATCATCTTTTTCAAGACTTAGAAAAATAATGTGCATCTTTAACTACTTAAACTTATGAATCAGCATGAATTTATCTGATCTATATCCGACATCTACAATAAATTTAGATTACTATCTTCAAATTCTTAAACTATATATAAACAGGATTATTAACTGTAATAATTTTTGTTACTACTATATTTTAGTTAATATCATATTTTTCTAAATCAATTAATAAATAGTTATCAAGTAATTAAATTGTTTTCTTAATATCTCTTCAACAGCAATCATAGAAATCCATTTAAAAAATCAAGACAAAAAAAATTAATAAACTAGAGGTGGGGAATCTTTTTTCTGCCCATGGCCATTCACTTATTTATAATCTTATTTGGGATAGGGGCATATGGAGAGGGCACATAAAATTATGGATTTGACAAGTAACGTACTATATTTAATCAAAAATTTAATGAATTTATCTCTGATCATTAAGAGTGGGCAACATTTTCAACTGGCAAGCCAATTTCCCTTTGCCTCTTTTAAACAAGGGCCATAATTATTTTGTGAATTAAAAATAAAATGTCACTATTGGTGATAACTGTTCCACATTTAATGAAAACTTTTTCAATTTGCCTTGAACCTATCTATCTTCATGACATCTATTCTCAAATTTCTTTTAATGTTTTGGATTGGTTAATTCTACAGCAACTAGAATGCAGTGTTTATAAACTTCCCTTCAGAAATAATTTCAAATTTTCAGTTTTATTTATTTATTTATTTTTTTAAATAACTTGCTCTCACAGAATGTGTTGGCCCATTACTTTTTGAATAGACAACTATCTGTGTCATAGTTATTCCTTGAAACCGTCCTAATGAAAAAAAAATTCAATCCAAAATAACAATAATAAAATGCAATAAAATTCTAGTTTTATTTTTGCCAATTATACATCAGAAAAAAAAAACACTTTAAAACAAACAAAATCCTTAGAGTCATAGATTAAATCTATAGCCAGATAAACTAAATAATATAAATAATTGGTTGGAATATTGCACCTCTGATATAATCAACTAGAATTATTATAAGAGTTCGAGAGAGAGAAATGTAGTTGAAAAAATAAATATTTTATTTTACTTAATTCATAATTCAATCTTTTCAGTTACATTTATCAGCACTACTTGTGTGTTTAAATAGAAATTTTATACAGATCTATTTTAAATATGTTTGTGAAAATATTGGAGGGGAGAAGGGTATTGAGAACATTTGAGAAATACATTTGGCCTACTCCCTAACCCAATTTAAACAGTTAAATGTTTATTACAGACCGATTCTAGAAATACTTGGAAACCGTTATCAATAATTAACATATTAATTTCTTAAAATCGTAGCATCATTAAAATTTTATTTTAAAAAATCCGTAAGCTATGATTGTGTCGTAAAGAGATGATATTATGCTATAAATCATTATTAATTATCAATATTATTTATTGCAACCAATAATACAAGTTCATAGTAGGGGGATCAATAGATGGCAATCTTCTCATAGTCACTTTGCTATTAAAATACAATAATGTGTGACACCACTATTGATTCCATGTGAAAATCAGATTTATTTTTGAAAAACTCCTACTTGTAGACAGCAAATTATGAAATTATACAATAAAAATATTAACATGATAGAAACATAAAACACTTTAGATTCCAGGTATTTTTTTTTTCAGCGCAATCTTCTTCTCACCTAGAAATCACAATAAAAATGATCTATTTTAACATAGAAATATCAACATCAAGAATGGAGATAATTGTTGATCACAACTGCCCTTATGAATTTTTTTTCAGGAGTCTCATAATTTTATTACTAACGCATATATTCTGAAAGGTCGCGATTTACACATTATTATGAATTTTAAACGTGGCAAAGCTATTTTTGTTTCATCTTGTAAAACAAACAGTTTCCATTGACGATCATTTTAATGCTATTGCAATCACTATTCGAATAGATTGATTTATGTATGCAATATTTACATATTTTCTAATACAAACTAGCTTTGTCATTTTATTCCAGATCGTTCTATTTTTTTCTATATTTATAAAAGATTTCAGTTTTCTTATAGTTCATTGATAATATGTAATTAAGAATCAAGGAGGTTTTAATATTTAGAATGATGGATTTAGGTAACTTGTACTTACTTTATCATATCAAACAAAAAGATTCATTCCATCAGGAAGATGTGGGCAAGAATCAACTCTTGATTTGTCTTGTTTATCAAACAATGGTTTATCAACTGGCAAAAGCAATTGTAAATTTTGTTTTGAAATCGAATTTATGAAAAACCTATCTGGAATCTGATATAGTGGTTGAATATCTTGAAAAAAATATTAAAAAAGAATTTGTGCAATTTATATTCTTTTTATAATAGATTTCAATTAATAATAACAACTATCAAAATATATTTCTTTAGAATATTAAAAATAATTCATTCTAAATTGAAACAACACAGTACTCATATTTACAGCCACACTATTTGTCTACTAATGTTCAGAAATTGATGACAACTTTATAAAATCTTTGAATAGTGCTAAAAAAATAAAGTGGAGAAAGACCATGGACATGCAAATATTTACAAGTTCTAGTTTTAAGTTCTGTTCTTTTTTACTAAACATTTTATCAATGTAAAAATACATTTAAAAGAACTATTATTATCCAGATAAGTTTGACAATTTTATATATCAGATTTCTAAATCTAAGATTGATCTAATGAGAAAAAAGCATCACTAGAACAAACTTAGAAGCTTTTCTTTTTACAGTTTTACACTAATATTAATTTGATAAATATATAAATGTCTATGAATTTGAATGTGCATTTTATTATCTTAAACCAAAAGTGCCCTCAAAATCATTAAGACTTAAACATTGAACAAAAACAAAATAATAGCAATCTTCAAACCAAATATATCTATAAATACAATCAGAATAAATGAATTTAGCAGATTCTCTTTCGAAAAAATAACAAATGAATATATTTACATAAAAAAGGTAAGCCAATGGAATAGTATGGAAAATTGTAAAATTTTGTTTTACTAAGATTATCATTTAATGTGTCTTAGATTTTATTGATGGAGAGAATTTTGTCAAGAAATCAGTGGTTTTCTTGCATTTAAAAATTTTAGTAATTTTTAGAAGAGCTCCTTTATTAGAAACACTAATTAGCTAAAATTAAATTAATAATTCGTATCAGATTTTATTTATTTTGAGAAATTTTTTCATAATAGATTGTTTTTTTTTTTTACAGCACCTTTTTCAGGACTAAATCAAGCCTATTTTATAGTTAGATGATTCTCGAGTAGTGGAAAAATGGAATAATGATTGTTAATATGTTTTTTTTTCAAGAAGTTGATAGGGAATACATAATAGTGATATTCAAAGATATTTTTTTAAATCAAAGTTATTCTCTTTATTAATTGTTCTCAATCCCTAAACTAGATTATATAAATCTAAATTATAACACATTTATTTAGGAAACTTAGTGAAAATAAATAACAATATATTATAACGATCCGGAGATAGGGAGACTTAACGTAATCTACACTACAAGGGCGCCATTTAGGCATTTGAACCTAGAAATTTTATAAAGTAGGCAGATATGTAAGTTCAAAAAAAAGTTATTTGATATACTTTGATATTCGGTCGTTAGCCCATTGTCACTAGCTCAGTGGAATAGCAGAGATTTACATTTTATAACAAATTCTTATCTAAGAATATATATATAAAAAAAAGAATAAAATAAGCCACTGCCAGTAATTATACACACAAACATTTATATATATATATATATATATATATATATATATATATATATATATATATATAATTTAACATTATTATTTTAGTATGTTTACTTTAACATTTAACATTATTATTAACTTTTATTTTAGATTTTAATTTACATTTTAATTTTTATAATATTATAAGTTCACACAGATGGATTTATGAAAGTGTGTTTTATAATGTTGAGTATAGATCGGTTACATAGATTACACAGTTAAAAACATTTCAAAATAAACATAAACAATCAAAATATAAAATCATTGGAGGAATTGCAGAGGGAAATTTATAAGGAACCCAATAGCATTCATCATAAGATGCCACATTTAACACCAATAACTTAAAAGACATCCGAATAAATACATTTTAGATACTCACTGTAAGGTATCATTATTTAACCGAATGTCTATATATTTTGATCAAATATGAAAAACAAAAGCATAATTGACCGATAAGGAATCCTTGCAAGCATCTATACCAGCTTAAATTTAATGCATTTTTTATTTAGAGTGTCGAGTATGAATAGACTACACAGATTTGCATTTGAAAAGAAAATATTCTATCCACATTTAACCTTAAGCCAAAAGTTTGCAGTCAAACCAGCGTCAATCCATCTGGTATATTGATGTATTCAATGTAATGCGAATACGGCAACACGAAAATCATACTGTCAGGAATGTACCTCTGAACAGCAGGGTTAAGAGAAAAATTGTTTCTCACCCAGAACAAAAATGTGACATCTGTTGGGCAAGAAGAACAATAAAAAAGAAAACTCCATAGGAAGGGACGGCGGTCCTTTTTATCGACTTACGATCCCATCCAAAGGCAAAATGGAAGTGTGTGGCGTATATAGCGATTCTGCCCATAGTGAATCTCATACTACATCAACTAATTACACCAATATTTCCAATCCATTGACCTAATTTAACTATGAAACAAATAACTTAAGATTACCCTCCCCTAATATAACTTTACAAATCTATATAGCTATTCACGCCCGACTTAAATTTAACATTTATATAATTTAATTTATCGCAAAACAAAAATCATAAATAAAACTTAAAGAACAAAAAAAAAATAAAAATAAAAATGATTTAAAAAAAAAATACATCAAATAAAAAGAATTAATAAAGAATTTAGTTTGGTCAGATAGGATTCTATTTCTATTTTTTAAATACTGGGAAACTTTATATTTTAAAGTTCTTAGTGTTTCCAAATTAATATTCATTTAAGTTCATAATGTGCTTACTGTTTTAGAAATTTTCATTAGTTATCCATTACTTGCCATTTGGAATTAGCGTTAAAATCCCCCGATGATCCTATGGTCCTCAATATAAGAAAAGCGATGTTTCATTTTCTTTTTTTTTATAACAACTGAAGGAATTGAAAGTGCGTCTTTCAATCCCTTCACCTCCAACTCTCTGACTTAACACATCTCCATCTTCTTTTAAATTTTCTTTACTGACTAAAAATTTTATTATCAAACTTTTTCTTTTATATGTAACTTTAGGATCCAATGGACATTACATCATCGATGATGATGATCCTTCCATTGAGGTCTGATTCCCTGATGGATCTCTTTCATTGGCCATTAGTTTCTATTGTTTTCCTATCTGATCATTGCTTATACATTTAAATGCCCAAGGGCTAGTTCACTTGGACTAATTACAATAATCATTTCCATTGTTTCAATAACATTATTAATTTGTTTTGTACAAACTTAGATTTATTTTTATCTTTAAATCTTTTTAAGTTTTTGCTTTTAAAATACTTTTTTCATTTTTAATAAAGTTTATTTTTTAATAATTTTTTTCATCTGTGCGATTTTATATATATATATGAGTTTAGTATAAAATTTTAACTTTCAATTTTTAATTCTTAAAAAAAAAGAAGTTTTATTTGCAAACTTTTATTTTTTTATGTTTAATAAAAAAAATAATGTAACGTATGTGCCTGTTACAATATATATATATATATATATTAACGGAATATACCTCATTCACTAAGTAGTGACTATGTAACCCTTAGCTTAGCTTTTCAAAAATAGTAATAAAACCAATAAGCAAAAATATGTCAAATGAATAGCATTTGCTATTGTGCTATTACATGCGAACGTTAATGTTTATACTCAATCTCAGGGTTTATCCACCATTTATAATATATAATATGCTAATAAATTTATAATCACTAATAATAATAAAAAATAAAGGGTATGTGTGGCTTGCAGAACATCACAAGTTCTTAAACAATACTTACCTACATATTAATTCTAATACTCTTCAGATAATATAAGACTCTTAATTATCAATATAATATACTTTCTCAACTTATGGATGAATATAAATAGGAATTTTGAAATTGTAGCCAACACATACGTTAGCATATAAACAGAGCTATAACAATAGTGCGAATGAGTCAGAAAGCAATTTTAACTAAATAATATTGTATTACTAATTTTATACTACTATGTTTATATTCTAATATGACCATGCCAATAGGTTTAATGTGAAAGTGATGATGATGAGTACAACATAAAGCCATTATTTAAAACAATAATCAAATAATTTATTACATAAAACATAATGCATAAGATAGACTAAATAAAGTATATAAAATAATTAGATAACATTCGTATACGTTCTTACAAAATAACGTTATTTGTAAAAGCACAGTTACAAATAAAAGATTGCAGGTAGATGCATCAATGTATGACTGACAATATTGTTTATACAAATACACAAATCGATAAAGAAGGTTGGTAGTATTTTTAATATGTCCTTACTATCTTAAATTTAATAAATAAAATCAAAAATTACTCAAAAGTTTTATAGATCCCCAAATATTTTCCTTAACAAACTGTTACAATAAATCTTATTAATCTTTATTTATGAGACATTTATCCTTCACTAAATAAGTGAATATTTACATGATCCATTTATACAAAACTACGGTATAAAAGGAAACATTCTACTCGACTTGTAGTCATGGAATAATTAATAGCTATAAAACATAGTATTATTATCGTCAGTACACTTTAATTATATAAATAAAATATAATTTACAGATTTCTATGAAATTATATATCATCGATACCATAGGAAATATGGCAATAAAATATTAGATATATAAAGCAATAGAATCTCGTATTAAATAGGACAACTCAAAATAGTATTATTTAAAAGCTATAATACTAAAGGAACAACCTATGTGTAATATAACATATTTAAATACGATTCTAGTTTGAATAAAAGTAAACATGCTACTTGATCTTCTTACGGTTGAAGAGAGCCTTCATTAATTCTAAATGCTTACTCGCAAATTTATTATATAACAAAAAATAAGATCGACAAACCATACATATAATTGTTATTATGCATGAATTGTTTATGTTGTATTTGGCTGAATTGCAGGCTTCAGGTTCAAACCAACAGTGGGATCAATAAATATCTGAACACTCAAAAAATATAGTTGTACATAAATAAACGTTAATACTGTATTAATACTGTGCTGATGGTGGTGAATAACCGGATTCACAGATGTATATATTAGCTTGTCTGTTGAGTTATAGTCTTAACTCTTCCAAGCTGTACTGGACAGCTTGCCTCGACGCTGCCGTAGTTGTAACAGCTTCCAGTCCTATCGGAATATGCCTCACTACTTAGACATATATCGATAGTAAATATAGTGGAAAAACCTTCACTGTTGGAAGTGGTTTCAATGGAGAGCACGTTCAGTCGTATAGATAGACAGACGTTCTCTTGCTTAAGAGCGTATACTCTCATTTAAACAGATGTTTCCTGTCTTGCCTCCAAAAAGGCTAACTATTTATTGTAAGATCTCTTACTTTTACTAGCAGCAATCGGATTCAGAGAGCATAACGAATGGAAGGATTTTATACACATGTTTACACATTGGCCGTACGCTTTGGCCACGTTTATACATTGATTATCCACATGTTTACCATTGGTTAGCAGCAATATGATTCAATCCGCTCAGATAATAAAGGAATCTGAACTAGTTCACTTCTGAAGGCAAGGTTAGATATGACAGTTAGCTCAGATTTAAAAGTATCTTTTCATAGATAATTATTAATCTCAAAATCCATTCAAGTCATGATATTTTTATTCAAAATTATTGACGATGTTGTTTGCTCCAAATTCTTTTTGATTTGAATTAAAAAAAAAAAAACTAGAAATATAGCATCACATTAATATTTTCCACAATTTCAGTTTCTTTTCAAAATCAGCAAACACAGTTATTATGTTACATCAGCAATTTCGCAGGTGAGATTAATTACCGATTTTGCAGAAATAGATAAATATAATAAAATACAGTCCGATTAACATAAACTTAAATCTTGTGCTATAAATTTAAATAATTCAGTTAAGTAAAATTTTGAGCAGGCAATTTTGTTTTAATTTTATTAGTTCCAGCTACTAAATAGTCATTTATGTTATTGTTAACAATTCATTTCAATGACGATGATGATCAAGAGGTCCGTATCCACCCCGAAAGATGATGAATTTCTCTTTTCTAGCCATCTATTGTCAAGCTGGCGCAATAACAAATTTAAAATGACAAAATTAAGTTCTGTACTTTCAAATGAAAGAACAAGATTGACACTTGTTTATATAATGCTGAGTATGTAATAGAAAAGTGACATAAATTTGAACTCTTTTTCCAATCATTGAGACTTTGTATATGAAAATTTCATTAGGTCGGCATGGCAATGGATTTCTTCCAGATAACATTGTCCTCTAAGTTGTCTTAGCTGCAGTAAAATCGACATATTTATTATATAATTTATAAAAAAAATATTCTAGATAAATATTTATTATCATAACATATATACACATATTTATGACTATTTTAACCGAATAATAGTTTATTACCTGATTTTGCCAAAATATACAAGATTAGAATTTCTAAATTAACTGTTCTTGTATTCTTTATAATTATTTGTGATTTCCATGGCTTTATATTGAATCCATTCTTAATTTCTAGAAACCATTTTTATATTACAATTATGCACGCAAACAAATACATGCAAGCACTTTTAAATGTTTTGTGTGGCTAAAAGATTGTTTTCATGTTTTGTAAACGGAATATAATTGGCTGAAATTATCGTTAAGTTACATATAATTTATTTATTTTATTACAATCATAAATGTAATATGGTATTGATAATCTAAATTCTTTAAAGAATGTTTCTATCTAATTTTAAATTTGACTGCGAATTTTACAATTTAGCAACATGTTTTATCACATTTTCAGCTATAATTGCCATTTTGATGACCTTTGTTAATGCTATATTTACAGTATATAATAAAATTGAAAAAAAAAAATCGGTTCTTAAAAAAAGGTTTTCCTTTTTTTTAAGTGATTATTATAATATTATTAAACCAATGGGTTTGCTATCACATTTGTCTTCTTGTTCCTCTAAAAAAATTTTTATTTACTTATAATCCTTAGATTTCTGCTTAGATATCTTAAAACTTTATCGTTTTGATAATAACTTATATGGTATTTCCAATAATTATTAATAACAAAGTATGTGTTATAAAAAGTTAAAATTGATAATTTTGTTATATAGCATTATTTAATTAACACATGTTGTTTAATTAAATCTTGTTTTTAATTTGTGAATAATATGACCATAAGCTAATGCATTATATGATTTAATCTCTATATTGTCCTAAGACTGGCCCTTAAAATTTTGACAAAAGTATCCTGTGAGTTATCTACAGAATAACCAAAAGCACTGTTATCTCTCTTTATATGATTTCTACCACTATTATCTTCAGGCGGAATATCCCTTATAGGTGGTTTTCTTCTATCACCAGATTTGAAATTATTCGTACATGTATGGTTATTTCTATATATTTCCCTATTATTTAACATATTAATGTTAGTCACCCCATATTGACAATTTTTTTTCTCTTTTCAGACTATAATTACCATCATTAATACAGTCACTCTTCTCTAGGTTTTCAAGTATTTCTGATGCTTCTTCAATAGTAAACCTATCAGTAGCAATCAAAAATCTGGAATATGTATTTTGGAAATTTCTCCCTACAATATTAACTATCTTATGTTCAGATAAAGAATAAACTGTTAATGTTTTTAACTTTGCAGCCTATTTTTGGAGAAATTACATTTATTAACCCACCCACATTATGCTTTTGTTGTGTCACCTGATATATAATATTGTCTTGCCTTTCCTCACTTCAAAAGTTAGCAAAAAGCCAATATTTAAAATCCTCCAAGTTATTGGGTTTTTAAAATAAAGACTGCCACCAATCTCGGCAGATTTGTATAATCTGTTACTAGCTATAGCATGCTTTTCTTTCTCTTTTATTTTATTTAGTGAGAACACATCTTCCAAACTTTGGAAATATATATTTGGGTTATCATAATACAACCTCTAAAAGTTTACATGTATATATTTGAATATGACAGAATTAATCTGAGGAATACCTTATTTCTCATCATACTTTCCACAAGTTTATCCTGAATGAGAGATATAATGCCAACTATTTTCATGATTTTCTTTTCCCATGCTATTGTTTTGTATACTATCTTCAGTACACATTTCTATTTTTTTAATTTCATTCTCATCATAAAATTTTCCTTAACACAAATTTTTGTTTCTAATATATCTTTATTAGGAAGTTCTGTCACCTGAAAGACATTCTTTCTTTTACATTTCTATTATTGTCTAATTTTTGTCTCATGTTTTGTACTTGTTGGTCTACATAAGTCATATTATCTATATAATTATTACCTATTTCATGCAGTTTGCATTCAGTCATGGCCATTTCAACATTATTACATTGTTAGTACTCCCTATTTTCTTCTAATTCTTTCTTAATTTCTTTATCATTGTTAAATAATTTATCAGACAGATCTTTGTAGGTTAATTATACCTCTTTGCATTCCTTCTTTAATTTCTTAATTCTATCTTGATCTTTAGAGTTTAACTTCTAGCAACTTATCAAAAATTTCTTCATTTTGATTTTTCAATTTTTTAATGTCACTATTTTGTTCGATCAGTTCTTGATCAGTTTTTATTAACTGATTTAAATTTTACTTCAAGCTTTTATTTCAATCTGTGATTTTTTATTTGTTTTTTCAAATAATCTACTTTATTATTATTATTATTATTATTATTATTATTATTATTATTATTATTATTATTATTATTATTATTATTATTATTATTATTATTATTATTATTATTATCATCATCATTACTTTATTATTATTATTATTATTATTATTATTATTATTATTATTATTATTATTATTATCATTATCATCATCACCATTATTATTATTATTATTATTATTATTATTATTAACATTATTATTATTATTATCATTATCATCATCATCACTTTATTATTATTATTATCATTATCATCATCACCATTATTATTATTAAAATAGTTTTTAATACTAATAATAGTTTTTGTGTTTTTATTATTATTATTATTATTATTATTATTATTATTATTATTATTATTATTATTATTATTATTATTATTATTATTATTATTATTATTATTATTATTATTATTATTATTATTATTATTATTATTATTATTATTATTATTATTATTATTATTATTATTATTATTATTATTATTATTATTATTATTATTATTATTATTATTATTATTATTATTATTATTATTATTATTATTATGTAGCCATTTACTGACTTTCTTCTTACATTTATCTATATCATTTTGCACTTCATCAACCTCATCTTGAAACTTGGAATTTTCTATGGCGTTAAACATTCTACTTTCAATTGCCTTAATTTGCTGCAGTATATGTTTAAGTTATTATATTTTCAATTATCTTAATTTGCTGCACCATATTTAAGTTATTATCACCCTCTACTTTAGACTCTAGTAAATTGTTTTTACATCTTTCAGATCTGACTTATATCCATCCATCTTAGGAACTAATTTTTTTTATAATCTGCTTTGAAATTTTGAAACATAGCCACTGAATCTGCCTGGGAATTTTCAAATTTTGCATTACAATTTGCCTTATATTCATCTAATTTAGCACTTATGATGCTGAACAATAATTGTATCTCGGGACCCTCCCAAAATATTATCTTTATTAACCCCCATTTCAACATAAAATTTATATACTACTATTAATATTTTATCAAAACAATAATATAAAACCAATACACTATTTTAAGCAATGTATATTTCTATTATACATAAAATCATTAAAAAATTTCCTTTCAAAAGCATCACAAATCTATTATCATCATGAACAAAATGTCTTTACCAATTATGCCAACAGTATAATTTATTTTATAGCCTTTACTTAATTATTTTCCAATAAATTAAAATGTATATATTAACCGTGCCTTAGGAATTATCATATCTTTCTAGAAACAAATACTGTTATTATCAATAAATAGAAAAATATTACATTTTTTAAAATACCAATCACCTATGATAATATTTCAAAACACATAAAAAATTGAATTTTGAAAGTTATACACATATTTATAATCTTCTTAAGTGAATATATGACTATTATTTATTATTTAGCTCATGCACCAAAAATAATTGCTGGGCCAAGCATCTGGGCAGCATTTTGTAACAGAATATCCAATTCACCAAGCAATGACTGCCTAACACTTAGTTTAATGTTTCAAAAATAGTAATAAAATTAATACCCAAAAATATTTGTCAGATGAATAACATATGCAAGTGAACTATTACATGTGAACCTTAATATTTATATTTAATCACACGGATTTTCCAGCAATTTATGATATATTACATGTGTGTGATCAAGTGTGTCAGCAGTATGAGATAGTGTGGATAGTTGAGGTTCATGTGAAAGTCTGAATTTATACCCCCTATATATTACATATTGGATTGCAGGTATGAAAAAGCCTGTACTATAGAAACAAATATTATATTAATTCTTTCACTGAAAACATTTTTTAACTGAACAGTTTTTTTATTAGCCAAGTAAATTAAGTTTTACAACTTTTGATTGATCAATTAACAAAATCAGCAGTAAAATATATTCATTTTTTAATATTATATTCATTTTAGTTTCCTTTGTAAAAAGTATATTAATGATTTGTCAGATTATGAAAATGGGAACATTTTTTCAAAAATAAATTTTTATTTATAATTATAAAAATATTTTATAGCAAGAATCTCAAAAGAACATTTGTAACCTATTAGAATATGTTGAGTATGTCAGTGATTTTCTTTCTCAATTTAGTTCCTGTAAAAGTAAAGAATTTTTTATTAAAATCTTAGTATTTTTCTAAAATAATTATATTTTCAGCACACCTTATCAAAATACATTATAATATGTAAAAAATACAAAAAATACTCTAAAACATTTATTTTTGTTTGAAAATCAATTAAAGAGCTTAGGATGGTGAAAATCTTTGACCAGTGTCAAAATTGTTGTTAGTGCTGGTTTCTTTTTCAATTTATATTTATGCAAAAGTAAACATTTTTTCATTAAAATCTTTATATTTTTCTAAAATAATTATATTTTCAGCATATTTTATCAAAATAATTTATAATATGTATGAAAAATAATTAAAAAAACAATAGAACATTCATTTTTATTTTCAAAACCAAAACAAAAAAGATGGAATGGTGAAAATTGTTGACAGGCATTCTTCTTTTATTCAAAACGTGAACCAACCAATTTGCATCTAGGAAATCATGTCTTCTCCCATTGTTGTATTCTTACATTAATATTATTATTTTTTTACATATAAAATAATTTTAGAGAATGCAGTATGAATAAGAAAGACAAAGAGCAAAAATAAGTTTTGATAATTTTTAACATTTTTTTATACTTTGTTGATTACATGGATGATTGATCTTTCGAGAGCATGACTATAAAGACTAATTATTGTGTATGAAAGTATAACTTGTGATTGAGAGAGTGAGTTATTTGAAAGATTGAAAATTTTTGGGTTTAACTGTTTGGAAGGATTTTGTTTGCCATTTTAGGTATAGAAGTTTTTTAAAAAAAGTTGTTTTTGTTAAATGTGTGTTAGTGTAAGGATATTCAAAAAAAGTTGTATGTAAGTTTAATTTGTTTTAGTTAAATTTGTTACTGAAGGTTTTTTAAATTTTAAAATAGACATTTATTTTGAAAAAAGCGGCAATGTTTGGGAGGCCTGACATTAGAAAACGTGGTTATAATTTGATCAGGTTTGGTAAAAATAAAAAAGTTTTTTTTTTATTTTTATTTTTTCATATAAGGGTGTTTGAAAAATAGTGAGAGGTATTATAAAGTCAAATATAGAATAGGTGACATGAAAAATAAGAATATGGATTGCATTTTCATTGCACAATGTATATACAATTGGCAGAAAGGAATTAGGTGAGTGTGTTCTGAGGTATATCATTTGAAGTGTTTGAATAAGAATAGGAAAGATATAACAGGTTTCTGGATATGTAGTCAGTGAGTAAATGTGATTAAAGAGGTGAGAAAGTGATTTCTAAGTGTAGGTAGTCTAGAGAGAAAGTCAGAGGAGAGGGAGCAAAATGGAGTTAAGAAAGATAGGACAGAGCATGGTTTTAGTAGAGTGTCAGAAAATATGGGTGGAGAAAGTAATAATGCAATGGATATGGTTAGCCAGAGAATAAGTAAGATAAAGAAAGAAGTGAAGGGTGTAGAAGTAAAATTAAAATTGTTAAAGATGACGTGTGAAAAGATAAAGGACTTATTGAGTAGAAATGATAAAGAAGAAATGGATAAAAATATCCAGAAAATGGTTGAAAAGGTTACAGATGGAGTAGAGAAAGTAGACTATGAGACAGTATTGATAGGAGATTCACTAATAATAGAATGTGGGGATATAATTGCAAGGGGAAATAGAAGCAGGTATGTAAGAGTATGTTTGACTGGACCTAAAATTAGGGATGTGACAGATAAAGTAAGAAAGCAAGGTAGTAGAGATGTATATGTTATGGTAGGAACTAATAATTTGTTAGAGCCATCAGAGAGAGTAATGGATGAGTATGTAGAATTGATTAGAAATTTGAGGAAGACTAAAGGAAGAGTAGAGGTAGTTGGAGGATTACCAAAATTTGATAATAGGTATTTGTTAGATAGGGCATGTTCTACAAATGAGAGATTGAAAAAATTGTGTGAGAGAAATAATGTCGTGTTTGTGGATGTATGGGATTGGTTTATTAGAAAAAAGGAGTTATATTGTAAAGATGGATTGCACTTAGGAAAACAAGTAAGTGATGGGATTGGTTTATTAGAAAAAAGGAGTTATATTGTAAAGATGGATTGCACTTAGGAAAACAAGTAAGTGATGTTTTAGGGAATTTGATTGTTAAAAAATATAATATGGGAAACTTTTAAAGGGGGTGTGGGGGCTTTTAAATTGTAATATTATCAAAAAGAAGAAGAATGGATGGGATATAAGAAATAAGCAAAAGATGGTTGGTTTAGATATAAGTGTAGATGTGGAGAGAGAATGATTCTGTAAGATTAATGGTAAGAAAGTTTGTTATAAATGTAATGGAGAAGAAAGAATCAAAAGAATTTATAAAAGTGTAGTTAAGAAAGAAAAAAATGTTAAAATTGTGTTTTTGAATATGCAAGGTGGTAGGAGACCAGAAAAGTGGCTGGAATTAAATAAAGCAATTCAAAATGAAGAGCTTGAGGTATTAGCAGTAGTGGAAACTCATCTAAGAAAAGAAAAAGAACCTATTTTGGAAGAGGTGGTATGACAGGGTATAAATAGAAAAGAAAAAGAAAAAAAGGGTGGTGGTATAGGTGGTATAACAAAATAATATTTAAATATTTTTAAATGTCAAGAGCATTTGTGGTTTGAAATAAGGTTGAGTAGATAAGAATGGATGGTGACTGTAGTGTATATAGCCATTGGAGATAGTCAAACTGTAATGAAGTGGAACAGTAGTAAAGATATACATAGTTTTAAAGAAAAGAAGAAGAGAATAATGGTTATAAGGGATATGAATGGACATATTGAAGAAATTGATGATGTAGATAATAAGAATGGTCGGTTTTTGAAGGAATTTTGTCAAACAGTAAATTTGAGCATTGGCAATTTATCAAATATGCATGAGGGACAATACACTTCACACAATAGATTATGCATTGGTAGAGAAAAAGAGAATAAATAAAATATGGAAAATTAAGGTGTTTGATAATGAAGAGAGAATATGTAATAGTGATCATAACATTATTGTAATAGAAATCATTAGTAATGTGATGGAAGATAGAAATAAAGGTCGAAACAATAGTGAATGATGTGGATGGAGAGAGAATAATAAGAATAAGTTGGAAGAGTATAAAATAGAAGTTGAAGAAACCATGGAGCAGTTGGTTGGGGATGAGTATAATGACTGGTTTGGTGAAATGGAATAAGTGGCAAATAGGGTTTTAGTTGAGAATATGCAGAAGAAAAAAGTAATAAAATGAGAGTTACTAAAAGTGTAAAAGAGAGGAAAGAAGCATGCAGAGAATATAAGTGTGTATTAAGAACAATGAAAGTGAAAACGATATTAATGCTAAATGGGGAAAATACTTATAAAAGAAGAAGTTGGCTAAAATGGATAATTTTAGAGAGAGGATGAAGTTGAATAGTAAACTGTTGGAGGATATTATAAAAGTCGAAGAAATGGGAGCAAAAAATTTTGGAATTACATTAAAAGGAGAAAGGTAGGGGCAAGAGAGATAGTATTAATAGATGATGGGTGAATAGAGTGTAGCTCTGGAGAAAATATAGAGAGAATCTTAAATAGATATGTACTGGATACAGAAAAGATGTTAGATGTGAAGGACTTAGTGCTAAAAAATTTGAAAGCAATTAGTAATAGGAATATTAGGTTAAAAAATGAACTGAATGAGGGAGGGAAGAGATTGAAAAGTGGAAAGGTGAGAGGTTTAGATGGATGGGCAGCAGAGATGGTAATGAATTTAGGGCATAGAGCAAAATCAAAGTTATTATCATGTTTTTATAAGATGGCACAGAAAAGAGTTTTTCCAGGTAGTTGGAATAATACAAGAATAAGATTATTATTTAAAGGAAAAGGTAAGGATCATAGAAAGTTAAATAATTATAGACAGATAGTGGTAACATCAGTTTTATATAAATTTTTCTCATATACGGTAGCTGGAAGCATTGTAAAATGGATGGAAGAGAATAATGCTGTGGGGGAAATGCAAAGAGGTTTTAGGTCAGATAGGTGCATAGGAGATACTTTGTTTGTAATTACACAACTTATGGAGATGAGTAGGAATTCAGGTAGATCTTTATATATGAGGTTGATAGATATAGAGAAAGCATATGATAAAGTAAATAAAAATAGATTATGGGTAAGGTTAGCACATTTGGAAATGGATGAAGCTTTAGTATATATTATTAAGAAATTATATGAAATTAATTATTATACTTACCAATTAGGGAATATAGAATCAGTTAAAGTTAAAATGGGGTGGGATTAAGGCAAGGATGCCCTATGTCACCTATTTTGTTTTTGAGTGAAATGGAGAAAGCAATAAAAAGACTAGGAAGAGGGTAGAGATATCGTTAATAGGTGACAAGGGAGTATATACTTTGTCGGGTCTTTTTTGTGGATGATATCTTTTTGTGTGCAGAAAGAAGAGAAGATATGGAAATTATGTTGAGGACATGTGCAAGGGTGGGTAAAGAAATGGGGATTAAATTTAGTGAAAAAAAACAAATATAATGATGATTAATACTAGGGAAAGAGAAGATGTAGAATTTTTATTGGGGGATATAAAGTTAAGTGTCATGGATAGATATAGCTATTTGACAATCATATTATGTAATCAGGAAAAGTGCTTGGATGAATGAGAGAAAAAATTGGTAAATGAAGCAAAAAAAAGAAAGAGTTTGGTAAAGAAAGTAACAGTATTTTCGTATAATAAATATGATGTAGCTAGAATTGTATGGAAGGGAGTTACAGTAGCAGGGTTAACATATGGTAATGATGTATTATGTGTTAGTAATAAGGGTTTTAGATTATTTAGATAAAGTACAAAGGGAAGTAGGAAGACATGCATTAGATGCAGAGATGTGGACAGCAAAGGAGGCATTCAAGGAGAAATGAGATGGTCAAGTTTTTATATGAGAGATGCACAAAGTAAAATGAAAATGTTTGGTAGGTTGCAATTTATGGATAGTAAAAGAATAGCCAAAATAGTGTTTAATTGGGTTATGAGTAATGGGCAGGTAACAAGATGGGTGAGAAAGGTAATGCAGTATGCAAAAAATTTGGATAAAGAATTTATATCCCTATACTTGTATTGGTGGGATGATTGTGTTAGGATGATTGTTGAGTGTTATAGTGCTAAGGAATGGGATACAAAAATAGAAGCATTAATAAAAAATAGGGACTTGGAGAACTAGTATGGAGGGTAAAAAGAGTTTAAATACCTATAGAAGTAAATTGAATATTGGATGCAAGTTAATTTATGATAATAGTAAGAAAAGTAGTTTATTGTTTATGGCTCGAATGGGATCTTTAGCAACAAGAGAATATACATGTAAATGGAAAACTATGGGTGATTTAGTGTGAAAATTGTGTAAGGAAGGTATAGAAAATATCAGGCATCCATTGATTGAATGTAAATGCTTGAAAGCAGAAAGGGTAGAGATAATGAAGTTATGGGAGAATAGGTATGAACAAAGTGACTATACAGAGAGTGAGTTATTGGTTTAAATGCTGGGCTTGTGAAAAGATAAGGGGGATTTAGATATAAAGGCCGTAGAGTTGACAAAGATTATGTTGTGAAAATGGGAAGGGGCAGAATATGGGGAGACTTGGAGTGGGGAATGGAAAATAAAGTGGTTAACAGGTTTATCTGGGCATAATTTCTGAGATATTCTTGACTTCGTTTAAGAAGAAGCCAAAATACATCACATCACATAATATCAGCTTTAAAATAAGCATAAAAACAATACAGTAATGTAAAAACTGGCAGTTTTTGAGAGAATTGAAGCTGTGTCAATCTGCAGTCGTTTCTCCAAAATGTAGGAAACAATTATATATTAAAATATATTATAGGCTAATAAATTTCTGATCACTAATAATAAATAACACAAGTTGCATGTACTATCATAACATCACAAGTGTCAAAGTAATATTTGCCTACATATTTTTTATAATATTCTTTGAATAATATATGCCTTTTAACTAGCAATATAATATAGTTTCTTAAGTGATGGATAAATATTGTATCTATCACATACTTAAGCATGTAAGCAGAGTTTATTGAAAAGTGGTATATAACAAAATGTAAAATCTTCAGTATTATAGAAAGTAATACATATATGAATATCTATTATTGACATGTGTTAAAAATATTCTTTATTAAAAAAATAATATTTGGTGAAACCATTTATATAAAATATGCAGATAAAGTATATCTTATAAATGTTCACCATGCATGTAAATTCTAATTACCAGTAGATGATTTGCTTCCATTTGTTTTTAAAACATTCTTTGAAATCAGAATACATATCTCTTGTCCCAATAGAGTCCGTGATTGAATTTTTATTGTTGTTGTATTAATTCATTAAAACTAAGAAATGTATAAAGCCTTATGTATATACAGAGACTTCAGACCACTCAAAGGAGTATGGAGAGATGTATGTTGGGAGTAACAAGAAGAGATCGAAAACGCAATGTATGGTTAAGACAACAAACAGGTGTTACTGACCTTATTAAAAAAATTAAAAGATTGAAATGGAGTTGGGCTGGACATATTGCTAGAAGAGATGATAATAGATGGACAATTAAAATTTTAAACTGGATTCAAGAGATTGTAAAAGACCCAGAAAGAGACCACATGCGAGATGGATGGATGAAATAAGAAAATGTGCAGGGGTGTTGTGGAGAAGAGAAGCTAAAGATCGGAGAAGATGGATTAAACTTGGAGAGACCTTCATCCTGCAGTGGATTGATAATGGTTGATGATGATGATGATGATGATATACTTGCAGCTGCTGTTTTAATGTTGTTTATTTTTATCTTATCGACTATGTGAGTTTTTGTAATCACAAGTAAGTGATCAATTATTTGAGATGTGGATAGGTTAATCTTAAAAACTTTGTACTTGAACAGAGTTCTGATTATTTATTCTGATAATATTGATTTACTAAAAATAGTAAGATATGAAATATTATGCACATATAAATGCTGCATTAATATTATGTATTTATGTGTATTCAAATATGAATATTTCTTCAATGGTTTTGTTATTTGCATATAAAAAACGACAAATTTCTCTATTCTGATTTAAAAATGCATTTATATATATATATGTTCGCATAATATAGGCAAAAATTTATTTATTTTTCTCGAAAAGTATATTTATAAACATTTTTACATATAGTAGAAACATTAAACGGTTATAATTTATAATGACTAATATTCATGCTATGTAGTAAAATTTATTTAATGTATATTAAATAAATGAAAATAAAAATGTTAATGATTTGTTTACATGCACTTTTTTTGTTTTTCCATAGTTAAAAAAAAAGGAATAATCTTTCATGTGCATCATTACGGTCACGCTATATATAAATCTCTCTTTAAGTTATAAACTATTACGTGTAATTATACTGCTAAGTAACTCAAGTTACTTTTTAATCTCTAAATAAATAAAAAAAATCTAAAAACTGATCGTTGGATTATATATATAGTTAATTTCAGACATGAATCTTTATAATTGTTTTAAGATAATATGAAATAAATTCAAAGTTAGAATAAATCATTATTCATTAAATATCGTTTAGCTCATATCATTTAAGGTTTTCAAAAAAAAAAAAAAAACATATACATATCATTGTAGCTTCATGGAATATATTCTAACCACTGACCCAATACATCCAAGTCTTGAACATAGTTAGATCAGTCATAATATGTCCTGAATTTTAATTCTATTGGATGTTTGTTTTGTAACAACTTTTATTATAAATGAAATAAAATTGTATTAAAGAAAAAATAAAAATAACTAATATATGCTATTTAGATGAAAACAAATTAATAATGTTTATATGTCACAGAAAGATCTATTTAAAAAAAAAAAAATACATTAAGTTACCTTATACACATCAAACTTTGGAATGATATCATCAAACAGTGAATATAAATCATGTAATAAATTCACAATCTAAAATATAAATAATAATTGATAAAATAGCGATGTATACACATATGAAATATTGTAAAATAAAACTACTCTTTATACTATAATATAAAATAGACATCCCACTCTCTTGTCAATAAATGTTTTAAAAATATAGCTAGGTTGCTTATGTTTTTAAAACTTTAGTGATGGGAAAGTGCCATCCATTTTGTAATGCATGTATAAATAGTAGTTTCCTTTCATAATATTTTATATACAGATTAATAATTTTAAACAGATGTTATTTTCGAACTATTTTAATTTGTATACTGTAAATAAATACTGTAGTGCTTTAATATCTATATGACAGCAATAGATTGCATTTAAAAGAAATATCTTTTTGCATGCAAACATGTTTATAGTTTTTTTTTTTTTTTAGTTTCATTTATTACTGTCAAAAATCTTATTATAATTATTCTAACATGAAAATAGAAGATATTTCTACACATTAATATAATTTTCTCACTGAATTGAATATGCAAACATGATTAACTTAATAGACAACTTTGTTTTAATCATATATTTATTTTTATCTAATCGACTTTCATTCAAAATTAAACCTTGTGAAGATCAAAATTACCCACATCGATAATATATTCGATATTATATTTGTTTAAGAGAAATGATTAATTGTTCATCAATAATCATGGTTTAGTTACTATAACAAAAAACGTTACACTATTTGATAATACCCAAGAATAATAATTTAAATTATTATTTATTCAATAAAAGTCATTCTAAGAGTATTATTACATTTGTTTTATTTTTATTTTTTGTTCAGTTCAACACATTTTAGACATTAGTGGTATATCAACATTTAGATGTCTGCCATAAAAATGCATCATCATAGTTTCCTATCTAAATTATAAATAATTCAATTTAAATATTTTTCCAGAAACAATAAATTCCCTTTTTGGACATTGTGTTTATAACAAATGAAACTGGATATATTTAATATGTGCACAAATTGTTTTTTCTCAGTAATTTCTTTTTATAATCCATAGTTAACATTTAAATTTTTTATTTGGTAGTTGTGCTTTATAATCTTCCTTAGTTATTTTTTCTTATAATCCATAGTTGACTTAAAAAATTATTTATTTATCTAATTATCAAGTTTAATTAGAGTAGCCACAAATAAGATTCAAAATTAGTAGATATAATTAGGCATTTTCAGCATTATAATAATTCCATGAAGAAAGCAACATTTTCAGAAAGATTAAATAAGTGTCTCACTCAAACTTTATATCCATCATTATGAATAAATTTGAATATACACAAGTGCAATACATTTTTACAGCTATTAATTAATTTATCAGCCATACAAAAAAAATCATAGCAGTTGATCTAGTTTTTTTCTTTGTTCAACAACCTCCAAAATTTTTATATTGTCTGGATTAACCTGTGTTCTATTAGCTTCTTTTAACTGACACTTAATATTTTGAATATAATGAATTTTTTTTTTTTCAAATTATTATCTTAAATTAAACAAGAAAAAAATAAACTTTTCATTTCTTACAAATTATTATTATTATCTTAATTTCTTAATACATTATGACTAGCTTTAAAATAAATAAATAAAAGTGTCACAATGATTTTAAATACATAAAACCTTGGTGTATATATTTTTAAAAATCATACATATATATTATTATTTTCCTTCCTCCATTTAGGAATAAAATAGAGTCAATTCATCACTTGATTTCATTTCAGTTTTAAAACGTTCTTTTAAATTTACAATAATTTAAATAAATCATACTTATCACACTACTTTAAAAAAGTGGAATTACAAGATTGATATTTATAAAACAAAAAAAAGTAATCTTTAATATATAAATAATATTTTCAAAAATTCTGTTTTATTTTAAAAAACTTGACTTGAGTAATTCATTGCATCTGATCAGTGACTCATAATGCTGACATAGACAAAGAAATCTATCACTAGCAATGGATATACAATACAGCATGAACAACAAAAGGACTATCTCAATTAAGCAAAATATAAAATCTAACACTTGTATACAAATTAATAATAATTAGAAGAAATGATTCATTAAACAGGAGAATGTTATATTTTTATATTGGATTATTTCCATCATATAATATGTGTGGTGCATGTCAGTAGAAAAAAAAAAACTTTATTTAAATGTTCGAAATATATTCATTTGTTAGTAATAGCACATCAAACATGTTAGTGTATGCACAATGTGCCAAGAGGTACTTTTCTCCCCTTGTCTTTTGGTGTTGCTGGTCAGACCACTGACAATTCTAGCATAAAATTTGAATCTCGACCTTTAGATTTTTGTGTATTTAATTTTAAGATAATGCTCTACCCAACTGACCCATACTGCCAAAGACAACACACTGTAGTAATTTCACATACTTATCTATGAGGTTCCTACTGATTTCTCCACTTTTTTCTAAGCACAAAGTTGATTAGTGATTTTCATACATTATGTATAATCATTCTGGGATGGCTTATGAAATTTTTGCCATTGTCATGGGAGCAGCTTCTTTAAATGTTCTTCTTTGCACCTTGTTTTCTCTATCCAATATTTTTGTATTTTCCCAAATGAACATAAGTTCATTAGCATGTACATGGCCTGCTATCTTAGTTACATCTGCTTTCTCTCTTCTAATCATCAGTTATGTTTTTGCAAGTGCTTTTTAATGGGACTACTGGTCTCACCAATATATATTCTTCCACATTCACATGGTATTTTATAGATGCAGTTTTTTTTTCCTTTTCGGCATTTCAAGTTTAGGCATTGTATATGCTAGAATTCCTCATAGTGTGGTATAGCTCTAGAAAGCTGTTTTGATGTTATACTGATTGCAGACTTTCCTTAATTTGTCTGCTATTTTTGGAATGTATGGGTACTCTACAGTACCAATAATTATCTTTTCTCTTGATGGTTCTTTTTGTTGTCTATTTAATGTTTTCTAAATAACAAGTGATGGATAACCATTTTCATAAGAGTGTTCTATATCTTTTCTTTTTCTGAACTCTACTGTTTGATGGTGCTCTTTTTCACACAATGCACATCAATATACTGATTCACAGGCCATCTGTTTGTTTACATAATATTATGGTAAAATATTTTTTTGTTTTTTTTTCAACCGGTTTTTAATTTTTTTTTCATTGTCGTCCCGTCTAATTGGTTTACATAATATTACAGTAAACCACCAAAGTTTCTTTTTATTCCACCCAGGTGTTTTTTTTGTTTTTTAATAAACAATTACTTTGTTTTTAGATGGTCTAGGAGTGTTGGTTTGTTTATAAATTATCGACTAACTTTCGATCAGTTTCTTTACATATTATTACTTATGGTAAAGCAAAGTTTTTTTGGGGGGTTCATTATTTTATGAAACAAACACTTTGTTTTTATATAGTGTTGGTTTGCTTTAAAATTATCAATTAATACTCCATCGGTTTGTTTACACAAAAATACGGTAACAAACACTTTGTTGTTTTTGGATGGTGGAGGGAGATTGGTTGTTTGCTTTTAACTTATCTTCTTTTTGTTGATCTTCTGATTTGTTGAAAGACTTTAACAATTTAGTACTTTTGAATAAAGCAACATTTTCTTTTTTAGAGGGTGGAGGGGAGAGGGGTTGTTTTGCTTTCGAATTGTCATCTTTTTTTTGGCTAATTTATTACAAGGCTTTTTTTTATATATCTTTACGCTACAGAAAGTTATAATTATATGATAGTGAAAAGTTTTTTCTTAATTTCTGGGCCTTTAATTTAAAAAAAAAGACATAACAGTTCGTTTTAAAAAAAAAACAAAAACACTTTTTTTAAGCCAGGAAAGGTGGGTGGGGTGACAGGGAAGATTTGTTTTGATTTTTAATTATCAACTTCTTTTTGGATTTTCTTTTTGAACATTTTATTATGTTACTGCACAGTTCTTTATTAATATTATATATATATTAATATTATATATATATATATTGGATGGGGCTTTTTGAATAAACTATTAAACACTTCTTTTGATAAAATAAAATATTGCCTACTTTAATTAATGGTTAATGAAACTTATAAAATATTACCTATCTACTTTATAATCATGTAAACAACAACAAAAAAACAACAACAACAGTTTCACATAAAATAATTGATTGAATCAAAAATAAATGAAACTTTGGAGTAGTTGTAAACCAAAACAAGTAAAAAAAAACACCATTTTTTATGGGCATAAAAAAACCAAAAGTAATATGCAAATAAAATAACAGGGAAGCCTCAAAGCTGTAAGTAACAAGATTTTGGAGCCCATGAACCAACTTTCCTTATGCAGACCCACACAGATACACTTGCAGAAGTGGAAACAGAATTCCTCAGATCCTGTGGTTGACTAAAAGCATGTCTCTCCCACAAGTGCATACCTTCACATCTGGCAGGATTTTCTCTTTCTGGGAAAACACAATATTGTGCATCCACTTGTGTGACTGGCTAGTAATTCACTCAGCTTTGACCAATTCGGACAATTTGCAGATGGTATTTTACTGTTCTCACACAGATTCATACACAAAACAGGCATTTGCATGTGAAATCAGAAACAACTTTGCTGAAAAGAAGAACCTTTTCAAGTTATGTGCAATTCAAAAGCATAGGGAAGCATGTGTGATGATACAATAATTCTTAATATGGAATACTAATTCCACTAGGCTTTCTAAAAAAATTCCAACAATGAATTTTTGCAGAGTTTTATCTCTTTCAAATATGGCCACCATCAAATCAGACCATAGCAAGAGTTCAAGAGTGCTCACTTGATGAATATTGTCACAATGCAATGGGTATAGTATTTCAATATGTAATCATAGAATACATCACCATCAGGCTGCCTGTTATAGCTCAAAAACACCTATTGTAGTGTCAACCATACATTAAGATCATTAAAATGGTATATTGATGCACGTTTTGTAAAAAAAACAATGCCATCAAGCAGTGGGGTTCAGTATTCATACTACCATTTTCTCTTTTTCTAAATCACTGGTTTCTCAACAAACTTCTTTTGCTCTGTTCCATAGTGATAGTATAACTCCACATTTTTATGCCCTGCTCATTTCAAGGCTAAGATACTAATAAATAAACACAATCAGAGCTTTGTCTGTCTCATTTTTGGTACCTAGAAGTTGCAAAATATAAATATAATATAGGTGGGAATAGTACTAAGATAAAAAAAAAAAACTTTCTGGAGTATCACAAAAATACTGAAATCTCAAAACAATGATGAACCTTCTGGTCCCTCACTGGTATTAAAGAAAAATAACTAAACATTGTCAAATTCTTTCATGAACTTATATATATATATATATATATATTGAAAAGGAACAGGACAATAATATTAAATATTTAGATTTAATGATTACAAGAGATAACAGTATATTAAATTATAAACTAGTAATTAAGCCACTGCAAAAAAGAGTATATAGAAATTGTATATCAAGAGTACCAATGATGCATAAGATGGCAAGTTTTAGATCTTTTTTTCTTTTGGAATAAAAAATTATGTCATTACCAAAATGATAAACGGAAAAATATTGAAATATTTGCCAAGGAATTGCTTGATGTTGGTTATAAAATGGAACAAATAAACTATACTTTATGTCAATTTAAAAAAAAAAGTTATAATAATTTAAAAGAAATGAAGATTAATAGTAAACAATGGATATCTATTCCATTTATTTCAGATCCATAAAGTGAATTTTTTTAAGGATTTATATAAAAGTGTGTTTAATGTTTCATTCTACGTTCCAAACAATATTAATAAATTAATCAATAATTCTAAGGATGTCATACCTGTCAAGCAGATAAGTAATTTTATATATCAATTTTTTTGTGATTTTATGCTATCATATATAGGTGAATCTAGTTGCAGTATTGAGAAGAGAGATTGAGGGAGCATGAATTGTTATATAAGCATGTAAAAAGTAAAAATAATGGTGATTTAATATTTCCTTCAGTTTTCTTTGATCATGAAAAAATATGTAAATATAAATTTAAATTTGATTTTGAAAATGTGAAAATTCTTCATGAAGAGAGAAACTATAGTAAAAGAAAAATTAAAGAGGCAATTTTTATAAACAGGAATAAAATGCATTTAATAAATCGAAAAGCTGCTAGCATTAAAATACGAGATTCGTGAATTTGAATTGATGACGTTTGCTTCCGCTCAGGTTTAAGAAATTAACCGAAAGTACTTCTGCGGATTTAAGGATTGTTTGTAATAGTTTGTAAACCGTTAAATTTATTATTTTAATTATAATTACAATTTTGTTTTTTTAATTAACGGACATTTTATTTATTATATATATATGAGTGTGTGTGTACTTCATTTTCCTAAAACATTTCTCCTTTTAACAAATATAGTGTTATCAATTTAAACGGTCATTCAATATATATATATGTTAACTTTTATTTCATCTAGGAATTATTTTATTAATACAAAAGCCCTCACTTGGAATAACTTGAAAAATCTTTCATTGACCCTATCTTCATTTTGAAACATTTCTAGATAAAAGAGTTCTGTTGTTTGTTTTCTCACATTACATTTTGCTTTTGTTATCACATAATTAGTGTTACAATTCAACAAATTCTCAGACAATCTGTCTAGACTTATTAGTTGTCTTATCTCTAGGCTTCTCTTTACTAGATCTCTAACTTTTAATTTCTTTGCTTTCCTGATACTTTTTCAATTGTAGGTACTCCCAAATAAAACAATTCTAAATTTAATTCTCTTAAATTATCTTTTTTACTACCCATTCAATTCTTTTACATTTGAGTAACATTTTTCATTTTGTAAATCACTCATTTCTTCAATTTTACTTTCATTTACAATATGAGTACTTTTACCTACATGATCAGTCATAACACCAACATCACCATCCAGGATTTTTTTTGTTATTGCTATATTTATCTATAATATCAATGTCATAATTGTTTCTAATTAATACACTTGGACATTTATTTTTTTAAATCCAAGTTAGAACCGTTTCCACTTCTTATGATTGTGAAATTACAACACATATAGCTTTTTCTATCTCAAATTCTATTTTATTAGTCTCTTGTTATATTTTTCTGTACTTTAACTGTAATTTGTTATTTTAATCTTTTCAATCACTTTATTTACATAGTTTAGTTTTTTTTTCCTTTTGCCTATTTTCTATTTTGTTTCTTCTACTACACCATAAAATTGACAATTTTCCTATACTGCTCATCTTTTTCAGCTTAAGATCTATTTCACTAACCTGACTGTCTGTCTAATCTATCAAGTGATCTTCTAATCTATTTATTACTTCTTACTCAACTGCTCTATTTGCTTTTTTATTTTCTCTCACTTGATTTTCTCTTTAGCTTTTCATTACCAGTTAGTATATCATCTCTTCATTTTATTTAAAAATTCATTCCATATTTTTTTTATTCTCTTTAAATATACATATGATCATGTTCATTAATTCATTCTTAGGAGCAAAGCCTTCATTTTTGCATTGAGTGTTGAAATCATATGTTATTATTGCATAACATAAAATTGTAACAAAGTTAGCTAATAAACTATTTATACAAGAACAACACACAGTAAAAACATTAAATTTGTTACTTCTTTTTTATTTTGACTTAGAGTGCTCATTCATCTTTTCACTCTATCCTTTCTCTATTATTGTTCTATATTTTGTTTTAATTGCCTTATTTTTACTTATTTATTTGTTTACCTTTATTACAAACCTGTTCCTATCACTATCACTCTCTAGTGATACCTACAGATTAATATTTCTTATTGAATGAAGTATTGCTTATTCATTAATAATTTATTTTTAGTCAATATTTTTACTTATAAATATTAAAATAATACAGACATATAAAAATAATTTCTGAATAATATTAATATTTTGAAATTAAACAGGGTTCAATCTCTGTTGTTATTAACTTGAGATAATATTGGCTACATGCCCCAAAATGTAATGGAATCATCAACAAAAATAGTATATTGACCTAGGAAAAATGATCAACTGATAGCAAAAAAATGTTACCCTACTTGATAATAGCCATGGGTAATAATTAAAGCTTACATCAAGTACAATTCTTCATGCAAACCGTCATATTATTTGATCACTATTCAATTCACATTTATTAGATTCTGATATAAACATTAGAATAATTTAGTTTTCATTCAATTAGAAATACTAATGAGAAACTATGCTTAACCCTAATACATAATTTACTTAAAATATAACACTAGAATATAAACAAAACCCATACATACAGGAAAATACTCAGAATATACATCCAATCACACTAGAATCACCAACCGTAAAGTTATACTATCAATATGAAACAGAGCAATAGAAGTCTGTTCAGAAAACAGTGATTTGAAAAAAGAAAACATCTATACAGAACAAAGTGTTATGAAAAATGTTTATCTATCAACTGCTATTAAGAAAACCTTAAATAGACAACAAAAAAAAACATTTTTTGGTATGGTAGTATATCCATACTTATCAAAAATAACAAATTACGGAAAATGTGCAATCAATATAAAATAAGAACTGTTTTGCAGAGTCATATCACACTACAAGAAATTCTAACATCTACAAAGCCTAAACTTGCAACACTGAAAAGCAAAATCTGCAGCTATAAAATAGCATGTGAATGTAGAAGACTATATTGGTGAGACCAGTATTTCCATTGAAAAGTGGATTGCAAGAACAAAAACTGATAATTGGAAGAGAGAAAATAGATATGTCTAAGATAGCAGACCATGTATGGACCAATGAAATATGTTTAATTGGGAACATATAAAAATATTGGATAGAGAATAAAATGGACAAAGAAAAAAATTTAAAGAAGCTGTTCACATGACAATAGTAAACAACCATATACATCAACATAATGTGTCTATACATAATGTATGGAAACCATTAATCAACTTTGCTCTTAAGAAAAAAATGGAAAAATAAGCCGGAAGCTCACAGAAAAATATATGAAATTTGTACTGTCATTCCCTTTGACAAGTTGGATCACTTGGTTAGAGCATTACCTTAAAATTCAGTATTCAATAATCTAAGGGGCAGGTTCAATTCCCATACTACTACTGTTACTGATTAGGCCAGAAACTTCTAAAGAAGGGAGTAGAATAATACTTATTGAAATGTTGTGAATATATTAACCTATGCACTATTACTAAGAGTTGAATGTATTTAGAATATTTAAATAAAATAATTTTTTATAAAGCCATTCTATGTTGTATTAAATGACGTAAATAATCAAAAATATAAATACAACTTTTATATTTACATAATTAACACAATTAAATATTGAATATACATGATAGTAATAATTTTAAAACAATATATTCATTCTCTTATATGATTAAATTTAAATATATAAGAAAGATAAAATTTTCAATATATTATTTTTTACTTAAATAGAAAATAGGTATTTTGCAAAATAAAATATCATTTGATGTTGTAATTGAAATTACAACTGGGTCTCATTTTATGCAGTAGATAGTTTCCTCAGAAAATGTGCACAAAAGAAGTTGCACAAAAATAGACTTAACTTACTTTGAAAAATGGAAGATAGGTTACTGTAATTTTTGAAAATTGCATAAAAGCAAAGTAACAATGTAAAATTACTTTAAAATTCACATAAAAAAAATAAGAAAATAAAATATGACTAATAAAAATTTCAAATTTAAAAAAAATTGATACAAGACAAACTTTTTTTTACTTTTTTATTAACTACAGTATTTAATTTTATTTAAAACAATATATTTTTATGCCTAATTAACATTTTTTATACGTGTATGGTATTTTAATCATTATTGCTATTTGAGACATCAGATTCGTCATGATGTGATGTGATATGAGGTACTGTAGCTTCTCCTTAAATAAAGTCAAGAGAAAATATAACTGAAATGTTTTCCAATCACTCCTTGATCCTTCCCATTTCACTAAGCAATCTAAAATTGAAATTTTTGTTTTCCAAAGAAATCCATTTTCTTGGGTGTTTTTTTTTTTTGTCTCCATTAGGGTAAACTAAAAGTTTAAATAAAAATAAGAACTTAGACTTACGATAATAAAAAGACACTGTTGGGCAAAATTTAATTAAAACGAACAATTAAAAATTAAATTCTTATTTTTATCTTTAATTTTTTAATTTTAAATTCCATTTAAAAATCAACTTTCATCGTTTCACATCACCTTCATTTTAGATCATATTATATAATTTTTAAATTGTTAATTACAATTAAAAATCAGATTTTAATTGTCAAATTTTATTGTGCCCACTTCTGTTACTCATCTTTTAAAAATAACTTGTGGACACTAAATGATTAATTGATTACATACTCTTTTTATAAAAAGCAAAAATTGAATGTGATTTAAAATGCAAAAACATCAACATACATAATATTTTTCATCGATAATGTTTAAACAGATTTACATTATAGTCTTGTAAAATTTAATGTGTGTATATAAAATGGGGAAATTATGATTTTAAGTGAATTATGAACTTCTTTACTGCATAAAATCTATTACAGTACTATTATAAAGTGCTGAAATGATTGAAATTATTAGATGGAAATCAAACTCCGATAACACACTATTACTTTAAATATGATGCGAGTGTGCAAAATTTATATTTAAAGTAATAGCACATTATCAGAGCTTGACTTCTGATCTAATAATTGTTATCACATAAAAGAAAGCCACATACAAAGATATTAAGAAGAAACATAAATCACATAACTTCAAAATCGCATTAAATAAATCCACATAAAATGAGACCTGGGTGTATATTTATTCAATAAAAGTCACTTTAAAGGTTTTAACAAATATCTTGTGTTTTAAGCTGAACTCAACACATGAAATTATCAATGCAATTTCTGGCCATAACAAATGCGTCATCATAGTTTCATATCTAAATTATAAGGTTGAAAATTTATTTCTATAAAGAGTAAATTCTTTTTTTTTTGGTTATGTATACATACATTTCTCTTTCAATGATTTCCTTTTGTTATCCATAGTTGACTTTTAAATTCTTTATTTAATAGTTGTGCTTTATAACAAAGGAAATTGGATATATTTATTGGTTGTGTGTATTCCTCTTCCTCTGTTATTCATTTTTGTAATAAAAAGTTAATTTTAAAATTTGTTTGTTTAGCCAATTATGCAGTTTGGTTACAGTGTCTGAAAATAAGATATAATTAGAAAATATCCAGTATTATTAGAGCATTGTCACATTTCCATGAAAAAAGATACATTTTCAGAAATATAACTCAGTGGAGAGCATGAGACTCTTTAAAATAAGCATTCTAAAAATTTTAGTCTATCATTATAAATAAATTTGAATATACATAAATGCAATTCATTTTCATTGTTGCTAATTTATGAATCTTACAAAAAATACAAAAAAAAATGTTTTTATAACAGTTATTTTTTTGTCTGGCAATCCTCCAATTTTTCATAGAAACCATTGTATTGTCTGATTTAACTTGAGTTCTATTAGTGTTTTTTTATTGACCCTTAATACTTAGAAAATAATGAATTTTATTTTCGAATTATTATTTTAAAATAAACAAAGTCGTAAAATTTCCATTTTTTACAAATATTATGTTTTGTTAACTTGTTAATACATTATGATTTGTGTTTAAAAGCTTAAATAAACTTGTTACAAAGGTTTTAACCACATAATAATGTTTTGTATTTATTTTTAAACTTATATGTGAGGTTACAATATATGTATACATGTTTTAAAATATTAAGCAGACATTATGTACAACATTATTTTATTTTTGTATGAATAAAATGGCTATAATAAAAACTGGCTGATGATGCTTCAAAAGCAACATCCTCAGAAAATGGATGATTTTTATTCAATTTCTATCTCTGTGTGATATCTAGATTATTTAGATATGGCGCAACAGTAGCATACTTATTTTTTTATAGAAAATTGTGATTTCATATACTTGGACTCAGATTCACTTTTCTATTTTGTAATTTATTCCTACTTGCTCTTAATTAAATAATTGTGATATAATTGAAACAAAATAAAACAATCTTGATCAAATCGTTTTAGCAACTATTAACTCTTTATATTCTGACTTTTTCTTGACATAAATAGTCTCACTTATTCTTTGCACAAAGTGTGTGTGTAGAAACATTTTCATGGAATTATGAATGCAATTATTCCAAAATTTTAATGAGATATTCCACATAATTTTTTGGATTTTTAAAATGTAGTTACCCATGAAATAGCTAAGCAAATAATTAAATAAAATATGGAATTACATTATCCAGGATGAATATTTTTATCTGATTCACTATAAGCAAAAATGAAAATAAATAATTCTATGACTTGAAATAAATAAACTCTGTTTTCTCGATAATCTGATTTCAATTTATCATCCAATGTTATGGGAGAACTAAACTAAATTGAAGTATGGGTATTGTGAAAGGAAGTATTGTTTTGATTATTAAATGTTATATACTTGATAAAGACTACAAGACATATAGTCGAAAGTAATTCTAATAAAATAACTATAATTTATGTGAATTTTACTGTATATATATATATCACATTACAATATTA